>ML675614.1:2726102-2769612 GCA_007922155.1 Mesoclemmys tuberculata | reverse complement strand
GGAAGGAAGTGAGCACATGCTTTGCATACTGCTCTCAGTTCTAGTAAATTGATGTGTAATTGGGTTTCCGGCAGAGTCCATTTGCCCTGGACAGTAAGACCTTGCATGTGTCCTCCCAGGCCTATTAGTGAGGCATTGGTAGTAATTATGTTTGATGGTATGTGTTTTTAGAATAGCACACCCTTGCAAAAGTTGTCTGAGTTTATCCACCAGGGATATCTAGGGAGCCTTTGACTGTTGGAAGTACTGTTAGTTGATTGTTCAGTCTGTGTCTGCTTGGAATGAATACTGAACGTAACCATCCTTGTAGGCCTCTCATGCAGTCTGGCGTATTGTACCACGAAGGTGGTGGCTGCCATATGGGCCAACAGCTGGAGGCAAGTGCCGGCTGTGACGTAAGGGCTAGTTTTGATTTCCAGTATGAGGCTCGAGATTATTTGAAATCTTTGGGTAGGTAGATTGGTTGTGGCACTGGTTGAGTCTAGATGTGCCACTATGGATTCTAGGGTCTGGGTTGGACTGGGACGGATATTTGATTATATATCTGTAGGCCTAGCTCTTGGAAAATATGTATGGTTCTCTGAGTATTGTATTCTGCCTCCGCGTAGGTTGGGCTTTGGAGGAGGCAGTCATCTAGGTATGGAAAAATTATCACACCTAGGAGTCATACATGTGTTGCAACCACAGAGAGCACTTTGGAAGACATGTGGGGCAGTGGACAGCCCAAAGGGTAGCACCACATAGTGGTAGTACTCCATACCAGTCATAAATTGAAGGAATCATTGATGAGAAGGGTTTACGATAATATGAAAGTAAGTGTCCTTTAGGTCGAGGGCTGAGAACCAGCCTCCCCGTTCTAATGTAGGAATTATCGTTGTTACAGTAACCATTTTGAATTTTTGGACCTGAATGAACTTGTTGAGTGCTCTTAGATCAAGAATTGGTCTCCACCCCCAATTCTTCTTCTGAGTAAGTAAATACTGGGACCTTCCCTATCACTCCCAATTGTAGTAAATGGAACACCTCCTGCTGCAGGAGTTGCCCATGGGAGGGATCCCTGAAGAGGAAAGGGAAGGGTGGGCGGTATGGATGTGAAGGGGATGACATAGCTCTCATAGATGATTTCTAGGGCTCATCTGTATGGGCCCACTTCTGCTCACTCTGTGAAAAAAGGGGCTTAATCCGTGTCCCAAAATAGTTGATGTTCCTGCTAGTGGGGAGTGTCTCAGACCCTCAACCAAGCCCTCAGAACGACTGTTTGGGTTGAGTCGGTTGAGAAGAGTTAGAATTGTTGGATGGCTGTCTTCTTCTATGTGGTCTCTGCTTCTGTCTATAGCTATCATACGGCCTTTGTTGTCGGTTGGAAGAGAAATCACTCCTCTGGTATGGTTGACACCTTTTACGTTTGAATGATAGGATATATATCCCCAAGGTCCTAAGGGTCATCCTGGAGTCTTTCACTGAGTGTAAGGTATCAGTCTTGGCCAAGAATAGTTTGTCCTTATCAAATGGTAAATCTTCCAGCTTCATTTGAAGGTCTCTTGGAATGCCAGAAGACTGGAGCCAGGAGGCATGGTGCATTGCAACGGCTGTTGCTGTTGTGTGAGCTGCCGTGTCTGCTATATCGAGGGCTGCCTGCAGAGCTGTTCGTGCAATCAACTGGCCCTCATCTACCAGTTATTTCAATTGTGCCTGCTTGTCTTCGGGTAAGTACTGTTTCCATTAGCTGATCTTCCCGTAATTATCATGATCATAGTTGGCTTATAGGGCATTATAAATTGTAGGGTTGCCGAGGAGTATACTTTGCACCCGAACAGGTCTATGCATTTGTTGTCTTTATCACCTGGGGTGGATTTAGGCTGTGAATGTTTAGATCTGTGATGTACCGTGTCTATCACAAGGGAGTTGGGAGGAGAGTGAGTGAATAGGAACTCCCTTCCCTTTGATGGAATGTAATACTTCCAATCAGGCCTTTTACAGGTTGGTGAGATTGATACCAGTGTTTGCCAGACGGAGGCAGCAGGTTGCATTATGGCATCGTTAATCGGCAGGGCTCTTTTTGTATTGTCTGATGTGTGTAATATTTGAAGTAGCTTATGTTGGTTTTCTTCGACCTCCTGTAGAGGTATGTCCTGGCTTAATACTACTCGTTTAAGCAACTCGTGGAATTGTTTGAAATCATCAGCCATAGTTGGTGGGGGGGACGAGGGGCATTACTGCCTCATTCGGAGATGAAGATGAAGTGTGACTTGGGGAGTTTTCCTCTTGCATCCGGTCATCTGACTCCTCCAGGTCTGCATTCCGCCCAGGGGATGGCAGAGGAGGTTTTTCTAGGGCTTTGGCTGATGTTGAAGGCATGCCCTGTTGCTGACTATGGGATGTACACGATTCCTCTGAGATGTATGAATGGGAGAGCAGTTTCATCTGTTCAATCCACACCCTCATGGTTCTTTCAATTTAAGCCAGTGATCTTAGTGATGATATAGAATTTCTTCTGGCTGGGGAAGACTGGTATGGGGAGAAAATTCCTCTCTGAGGCTTCCTCATCATCATTCAGTAATGGAGTGGGAATGGGTGAAATGGATGACTGTGATGTCTGCATATAGGGCAATCTGTCAGTGCCATAAAGAGGGGAATGTGACAGAGATGTATCTTCCCAGGTATTGTGCTGTGAATGCTTTATCGGTACCAATGGCACCAAGGCCGGTTGCTGTTTCAATGCAGTAGTCGGTACTGCGGGTTTTATCTTTTTCCTCACCGGTGTTGATAACAGAGACTGCATTGATGGCAGAGCCGTGGGTGGTGGCATGTGTGCCAATACAGTCTTCGGTACAGACTTGGCTGGTGTCGATGGTGTGGTAGCTGTTATTTTCTGGGTTGGTGCCAATGTGTCTTTGGTGCCAACAGTGCCAGAAGAGGAAGGCACCGTAGCTAATCTCTCCCTTGAGGTGGATGGTATGGGAGGTAAAGACCTGGACGGAGACTGCTTTTGTTTGGGCGCATCTCTAACAGGCGAGGTCATGGCTCTCTTCCTTTTTACGTTGGAGGATTGAGCTGTAGTTTTGTCTTTGTCTCCTGTATTAAACTCAGACGTAGGCTGTAGGGACTCTTCCATGAGGATAAGCTTAAGGCGGATATCTCTTATCTCTCCTGGTTCTAGCTTTAAGCTTGGCACAGTGAGTGTGCTTAGCAGGGAAATGTTCCTCTCCCAGGCACCTGACGCAGACAACGTGCGCGTCCAATATCGAGATCGCGTCCCTGCAGGATTCACATCTCTAAATCCTGGTGATCCCAGCATTTCTCCATTTCTAATTAAACTAGTTGTATCAACAGAAGAAAAGAACTTTTTTTTTTATACACTGTATAGGTTAACTAACTTATTTTATTACTAAAAGCTATGACTAAACTATTTTTTAATTTTTATCTTTGAGCGAAAGGAGTGCTGAGGAGCTCCATCTCAGGCTGGGGATGGCTGAGGAGGAACTGAGGGGGTCAGGCTGTGCTCATGGAGGTTAGGGTGCCAACAACACCGAGAACACCCTCCGCACATGTGCAGCCTGTACAGGCACTGTTGCACAAATCTTCGATCAATGGCGCCAGGACACACTAACACCTGAAGTGGAGCACCCATAGGGACGTCACTCGAAGAATTGGAATTATTCAGACACAAAGATGAAGTGGTTAACTGTGTCAGAGCTGGATCCTATTCCAGGACTGTTGGGCCTGGATCAGAGGACTCTGGAGGCTCCACAAAGGGAAGGCTCACCAGTGTCTGGGCCTGACATGGCTCAATGGTCAATGCCACAGAGCTGGTCAGTAATTTTGCCTTTGAGCAAGACCATGAACGGGACATTCTCAAACGAGGAGTATCCCCTGGATTCTATGGAGGCCACTAGTATGAATAGGGTATTGGTGGCTGGTAGGCACCAGGTCAAGGGCCGATGTCCTGACCACAAGATGAGCTCCAATCCTGGTACCCACTGCACTCCAGGAATGGCCCCCCGATGTGGGTCAGGTCATAGAGAGCGAGAGGGTGAAGATCCTGACCCAGATGCCAATGAGCCTTGTGCTTCAGAGGATAAAGGTGGAGGTTCAGCAGCCTGCCCAGCTAACAGGCCTATAAAAGACACAGCCCTGGCAAAGTCTTGACCAAAGGCAAGTTCAGGACAGAAAGGCAAAGGAAGTACAGTGCCACCTGATATGCTGCCGATGCAGAAACAGCCAGTGCCCTCATCGGTACCAGAATCAGAGTCAATGGTACAGGATCTCTGATCTCCTTGCTTGTTATTAAGGAACAGTTGACGGGACCTGCTCCATCCACACGCTGCATCAATCCAGGCTGCTTCTGGAGGAGGGAGATGAGTTCCCACATGACCTGGAATGATCTCAGTCAGTCTTATGCAACCTTTTCCTCAGTGCACTCAACAGGGAATGACTCCTCAATCTCTTCGGAGAGATGCTGGCTCCAGTGGCAGCACTCTCAGAACCCGAGGCAACTTCCAATTTGACAAGGGCTTTGGTGTCAAAGCAGGCCACATGGCCTGTCAACAAGTGCTGCTTCAGATTATGCTCCCTCACCACCTTGGTCCATTTGGTAAATGATCTGCAAATTGAACACTGCTCCTTGATGTGGGCTTCACCTAGGCACAGCAAGCATTCTGTGTCGGGATTGTTGTTGAGGATCGCTTCCCCACATGACAATGTTTAAACCCTGGTGAAGGAATCACTGGTGAATGTTTAAACAACACTTGACTAACACTAAATCTAATTAACGCTATACTAAGGGTACTAATTAACTATACACAACTAGAAAAATCACTAAAAATAGAGGGGTTGAGAGGTGAAAACCACACACAGGTCCAACTCCAACCATAGTCAATAAGAAGAAACTGAGGAGGGATATGGGTGGTGCTGCCTCATATAGCAAGGGGATGGGTCATAGCTAAAAGGTGCAAGCGCCACCCCTTTAGAGGTACTGCTAGGGAAAACTCTCCAGATCTGGTGCACTGGGCGTGCACACGTATAAGTGGAATACATGGCTGCATCTACTTGAAGAAGCTGGTTTCCCTGTGGTAGTGCAGGCATTTTCCTGGCCTCTGTACTGGACTATACCTGGATCCATTACTCCATCATGAAACCACCACTAAACGCACACACTATAATATTTCACGATTAAACTTTTAATTTAAATTTTTATTAACAGATATCTTCGCCCTTTGTTTAAACCTATTTTTGACTAGATGTGATATGAAGTAAGAAAGCCTCATTTAAAAAATAAGTAAGGATTTTCTTTCAAAATAGGGTGCTGTCTCTTACAACTTTAAAGTTATAGGAAGCCTTAAAGAGAAGCAATTACCAATAGTTTGCAGGATATTACTAAGACTAGAAAAAATATAAAGCATATACAAGTTAACAAGCCGTAAAACTCTACATCCAATTTATCACTTACAGAGATGCATAATAGACAAAGATAAGAAGATGACAAGATCACAAACCTTATAGCAATGTTCTAACTACTCAAATTTGCTCTCTTAATCTTTACACACTACAAGAACAGAACTCCTACAACTGAAACAATTTCTTAGAAAATTTCGGAAACCTAACTATTTTGGTAATTCCAGTATATGTCCATTCAACAAAACTGAATCCTTTTCTTCCTAAATTAGAATTCAATGCTGAAACTTCAGTCTTGCCTATTATCTGAAACTTAATTTGAGAGCAAAAAGGGGATTGTCTGTTAAGAAAGATCAGTTCTTACACATGTATATTTTGTATACTTTGGAAATATTAACTTGGTAGAAATGTGCGTGACAGGAAGTTCTGGTTACTAAAATCATACAGATCACACATAAGAGCACTAAAACAGTCTGGATAACGGAACGGAGGAGATAAGTACAGTACTTAATTTACCAAAAAATCCAGTAGAAAAATTATTAGTCCTACAGTCAGCAAATAGGCTTCTGCACGAGATTTGCGAGATCTAACAAGTATGACCAGGATGGGGGCTAAAGAAAAGGAACATCCAGTTTGTTAGTGAGTACTCCCTGCAAATAACAAAGTGAAATATTCAAGCCAACCGCTAAAGTTTTCTGACATCCCTCTATGTAATACCCCCCCACACAAAAACTTTGCTAACTTTGAGCTAAAAGTTGCTCAAGTCCATTTCCTACAAGCCAAATAATAAAAATATATCATGTTAATCACCAGTTAAGCCAACATTCACATTTACAGCCACCTCTACTCGTAACTTTACTACTGAAACACATTCACAAACATTGCAACTTCATACAAAACTCACTTGTAATTCTAACACAAAGCCATTCTGTTTGCATATGTCCAATTCTTCGTAATTACACTCAAACACAAAAGCTAAATTTTAACCTAAATGACATCTAGACTTTAGTGTAAGATAGCAATCTTCAAAGTTTAAGGTTTTTGCTTTTCAGTCTGACTCAGATGAATTGGATATCAGCATTGTGAGTGCTCTATGCTGGAACTGAAAATAAATATGTGGACTGTGTATATTTGGGTGGTATTTTACGAGAATTGTGATTAATCCGGATGAAAATATTGGCTGATGATTTCTTTGTTTTTATTGATTGTATTGACAGGAAATATACCTGATTAGACTTAATTTATGTGTGTGCATTTCCCTAGTTTTTAAATTGGCAAGAAAACTTTAAAACTATTTTTATACAAATTCTGCAGAGACACAGCAGTGCTCTAACTGGTCGTATGAGGTTCAATGCAGCGAGGATGGTAACGACTACGTTCACCTTCTGTAGATGTCTGGACACCTGTAAAGGAGTGTCTGTGTTTGGGTGTTGGGTTATAACTGGTAGAATACCCGTTGGAGGCACTTAAGGAAGATAATTTTATCAACATTGAACATATCAAATATTTTAAGCCAATCAAGTTTAACACAATCATGGTGAACACAATCTCCATTTCCATGCCTACCTCCTTTCCCATTCTGCCCCCTTTACATGTCTGTAAACATCCCTTGTAATTACCTTCTACACTCCTACAACTTGTGCACTTTTTCTCCCTTTCCTATAGTCCTTCAAAATACCTTTCTACCCAACCCTTCCATTCATGGTTCCCTGTCCCCTACAGCTTCTTTCACACACCCCAGCTTTCATGCCCACATGTCCCCTGGAAGGCACAGTGCCATGCAGAAAGTGTATGGCTCCATGGACTTTTACTGTTCCTTCACATATGTTCCCACTGTCACCAGTTATGGAGAAATGATAAATATGGAGAAGCTATAGTTTTAAAGCAAAATTTTGTACTCTCTGTAAAATTCCGAAGAAAAGTCAGATCAACCTGAAAACTGGTCAGTCGGTCAAAGGGCAAAATCCAAAGTCATTTGAGCAAGGGGGGGGGTCTCAAGATAGGGCATCCTAAAGTGAGCTGTTTCCAAAGTTGCAGTAAGTTTTTTAAAGGCATGCCTACATAGGGAAATTTACCGACATAACTAAATCAGTGTAATTATACCACTGGAGCTATGCTGATGTAACTCCCCATGCACGTGCTCTCTTTCAGAATGCCTTTTTTCACTTTAGCTTAAACCACCCCCAAAGAGACATAACAAGTTAAACTGAAAAGGCAGGCTAAATCTCAAAAGAGCACATCTTCCAGAGCAATTATACTGGCACAGCTGTAGCAGTATAATTATACCACTACAGCTGAGCTGGAAAATTTCTCCATGTAGACAAGTCCTCATGTTTTTTTATATACACCTAGAGAAGAAACTGGGCAAGAACTGCATACAAAATATATCACTCAACTTTCCTAGCCAAGATCTGGTGCATGGTACCAAAACAGAAGGTCCATAATTGTAATCACAAAGTTAATAGACCTTTTGGGGACTAGAGAGTGATAAGAGACAGAGCTGGCAATCTTTTTATGGATTACTAGCATGGAACACACACTCCTTGATGGAACTCCTGACACAGCTTCAACACCAGCTCCCCTTTGAACCTAAAAGGGAACACACACGAGACAGGAAAAATGCTTCTCTGCAAGGATTTGAACCTAAGACCGCTAACATCACAAAGCAGACCTCTATTACATCATGCTTTTACTTGGTTGCAGTAGTCTTTTGTAGGGTAAAGAGAGAGACATGACATACACACTGAAGTAGCAAGTTTCTTACTTGCCCCCATAAAAATATCCCTTTTAGGCTACACAAGCATGCTGCTGGAAGCCAGCAACCCTACACTCCCTTCTTCCAATAACTAGCATTAATAACTCCCTTCACAACTTTACACTGGGAAAAGCTTCATATACATTTAACCCAGAAAGGAGGCAAGTATTCGTCCCCTTTTACAGATAAGAGAACTGAGAACCATGAAGATTTCACAAGGTCACTTGTGGCATAGCCAGAAACAGAATCCATGTGTTTCATATGTAGACTTGGAAGATTAGATGTTTATAGATAAACATCTGTAAACAATTTCACCATACACACACAAACTTACCAAAAAATATTTCCATGAATAATAATCAAAGTGTACAGACAGGCAAAATAAGAAAAATTCTTCCTCAGAACTCAGTTTGATTTAAGGATATTTACTTTTATATTTTGACATGTGATGTTGACAATGTATTTTAACAGTTATAAAGCTTTAACATTTGACTCTCAATGTCTACTTTTATTAAATAATTGTCTGACCTCCATCTGAACGCCACACAATTTCTCACAACTGTGAAAATTTAAATATAAACTAATTAAAGCCCATAATTTTGCACAACTGTAAAAGTTTAAGTCGATAAAAATAAAAAATGCTTAAAAATAAACATTGAGATTATCCATTAATAGTTTATACATATATATATATATAAAAAAAATAAAAATAAAGTCAAGCCTACTGCAAAGTCAAGTTTCATCCACTAAGCCATGTTGCCACTCAGAAAAATCAGGTCAAATCTACATGCTCGGCCAAGCTGTCCACACAACACGGCCAAGCCTGCATCCCAGTATCTATACATCACTAATATACATACAGATAAACTTGCCCTAGCAAATAGCTGCACATGATAGAACTTCTCACTGAACAGTGAAGGGAGCTGCAGGAAGAGAAAACATGGCTGTAGTGAAGGTGACCAGACTCAGGAGAACTGGCTTTGCTACAGACTTCCTAGGTGATGTGTCGAGCAAGTAATTTGTTAGAATTTTCAGGTGGCCACTAGTTTTTGTCACTGCTTTTCAAATCTAAGGGCAGGCAGAAAAATCATTTGGGAAGGATTGCTGGTCTCCTGCCACACACAGCTGGCTGGGTTCTAGTCTGCCTTTCATAGGCAGGGCATTAGGAAGCTCAACTCCAAATTGGCTAATTGGGACATGAGAGAAGGGGGTTTCTGCCTGGAGGGGCAATTGTAAGCTGTCAGGAACAAAGAGAGTTAGGGACCTCTTCCCCTAACCCCAGGTTCCATTGCTCTCCAATCCCATGTTATCATTATTTAAAATAACTAAGAAAATCCAGTAGACAAAAGACTTTGCTAAAACGGAGCTAAGGTTGCAGCCACATGACACTACCTTGAATAGGTATCTTGCATGCTGTCACCTTAGTTCCCCACTTTTGTTTTCTAGCATTTGCCATTCCTTTACAGAACGAGAAACATGGAGTGAACTTAACTCTGCATTTTCTGGTTTTCTAATGTTTGAACTTGGACATTTAAACTGATCTCCAGGAAGAGTATGACCACCACAAGACAGTGTTACATGGCCACAAATTTAATTCTACCTTAGTTTTTTCCTTTGGTGAATAAATATTTATATATTTTAAAATTTTCAAAGTAATCTGTCGTGGCAAATATTTGCAAATTCAAAAGGGAGCAGAGACTTGGAACATTGAATGAATAAAAAGAGGGAGCATGGAGAGAGGGCAGGGGTCTGCAGAAGGTATAGAGTGAGAGGGCATGGAAACGAGGAGTAATTAGACAGCAGAGGGTGGAGCGGGATGAATGAATAGAGAAGCAGGAAAGCAGAGAAGGGGAACTAGGAGGTGGAATGCTTGTGCTGTATCTCTCCAGCCCCTCAGCTCTTCTGCTTTTTGGCTCTCCAGGCTCAATGTCATTCCAACTCTTTTGCTCCCTGAGTTCCCTGTACTATAATCCCCCAGTGCTCCATGCAACTGAGGAGCCAGTGGGACCCAGCTAGGCTGAGGGCAGAGGAACTTGCAAACTAGAGTGGACCACAGAACGATGGAGACTGTATGCCCGATTTAAGCTCACTATTGCTCAGCCTCCCTAACCTCAGCCCCATTTCTCCCACCACAACCTCTACTCCTCTCCAGCACCTACTGACCTTATGACTTAATCAGAGCAGAGCACCACTCTGGTGAACCACAGTAAGTTTGTCAGGCAAGTACTGCTTCAGTAGCAGACCCTGAAGTTATGCATGCCAAGGTGTAGATGAGGAAGTGCCTGGGGATGCCAGAAGGGAGGAAGAAATTCCTGGGATATCTGGAGTGGAGGAGCCACAGGAAATAGGAAAAGCAGAAAGCCTGTGAGATAGGAGCAAGGCTCACTGCTGCCCAGCCTGTTTATCTGGATACACACAGATGACAGCTGGTGAGAGCAGAGCAGCATCAGAAAATGGTAGCAGCAGAATGAGCTGAACAGTTCCATTGGCTAACCTCAGTGAAACTAAAATAGGTAATCTTGTGTATTTAATTTTAAAATTTCAGAAATTTTCTCCCTCAAAGATACTATTAGAACGTGCATAGGATATCAGAATGCGTACTTGTGTGATGACTGGGGTTTGCGGCTATTAGCAAAAGGAACCAAAAACATGAAACAAGCCAATTTTTCAAAAAAGAAACATTTTCAAATGTTTTCTCTGCAAAAATTAGTAAAATTTCACAGCAAAAGTTGCACAGGAAGTTCAACTGTCCCTTGGAAAGTTATATTGTCAAATGTGGAGACTAAATTAAATCATTAGCATATAAAACAGAAGTGCTATATTTTAGTCCTGCTTTAAATGGACATCACAACATAAAACTAACCAAAAAATCACTAGCAAAGCCTCCATATTTAGTGTCTAACCATTCTGATATATCACCTTTTTTTTTCTGAGTTGTTATTGGTATAAAATAAATCTCACAGTCTGACTATATGCTTAGAGAGGTGCAAACATAGCCTTATACACTTGCAAAAATGGAACCAGTACCTGATCTAAACTTTTAAATAAAAAATATTCATCCCAAGTCATGGAAAGATCTTTAAAAAAAAAAAAAAAACAACACTTTTCTGCTGTTGAAAACATGGCCCTACTTATTGCAATCAAGACCCTATGCGCCTATAGCTCAATATTATTTGCGAAATCAAAGTAGTCAGAGAGTTCAACTCAGTATTGCTGACATATTCTGTTGTATCTGTAAAAACTTAGTATCCAATTCCTAAGCCAGACATCCAGAGAGATATCTAATAAAATCATCTACTGTGTTATTTAACAAGATGCATGCCTGTGGATCAGTTTAAAAGCCAGGCCTTGATCCTTCAACTGACAGGAGAACAGGCAGACTGCTGTACCCATACCAACTGACTACAGTGGGGCTCTAGGGGGCAGTGCAGCAATCTGTCCACTTCATTTGTTCCAGGATTTGGGCCCATTTTTATTTATTTAGATCACAGCCTGTTTTTCACTTATACTCTTAAGACACTCTGCTTTATCGCAGATTGCATACATTTTGTGGATCTTCTTTGTATATGTAAATAGGGTTGTATTTCTCTGTTTGGTGTTTATTTGCTGTAGTTTCAGTTTTTTGTTTCCTGTCTGTATAAGGAAGGGGGTGTTTCTATTGTCCATATTTTAAAAAAATGCACACCATGCATAACATGAGAACTAGCTTCATGTGTAAGTTGAGCTTTTTTAAATTTAGTTAGGCTGGCCTGTAAAAAGAGTCCTCCACGGCTTTTTGGGGAGAAAAGTATTTTTTCCCACATTCAGTCAAAAGAGGTAAATAAATTTTCATTAAAAAAAAGTATCTTTAAAGCAAGGCTATGAAAAGTTTCAGCCCAAAGTAATATTTTCCTCTTAAAAAACAACAAGGTAAAACAGGTAATTGTGAAAGGTAATTTACAATTATCTATAGCTGTAATGCTAAACCTCATTTTGGAATTCTAAAGATTAGATCAATGCCAGGATTGCTAAATGTTAATAGAAGTGTCACTGATTTACATAAAATCAGTACCTGCAACCTTTTGTGCACTGGTAACCTACCATATTGCCACCCTTATTTTTTCCTATGGGACTCCTTGTATAGTAAAGTCATACTACTGATTTACTTATGTAGTAAAACATTCAATGCAAGGTAGAATTGGCTCAGAGGAGACACACTCTAATTTTAAAATACTAAAATATGTTGTAGTAATATTTCTATTAACTTCTTCAATATGAAATGGACATTTATCAGTTACTCACATTTTATCCAGAGTAACGATCTAAAATCACTGTATTTTTCTTTTCAGCCAGATAATACAAGGAACAGTGAAAGCAAAAACTATTTCACCTAAAGATGTCCAAACTGAAATCCACACCTCTTAAGTGTTAATGGTTTTTTGGGATTGTATTTTTGTTTAGATGAGTTTGTGCCTTTTTCAGAGCAATCAATCCATAAGGAGAATCTGTAAACTTCCTAAAATGTACAATGTTGCATTTTGACTGGGTTGAATTTGTACATCTACTGTAAAATGAAGAGGCATATATTTTATCTGTTATTGTTCTTTTCATTATGATAAGTTGTATGGTGAACACACCCTGCTATAAACTATTAATTGGGGGGAATCCAGTATCAGTAGGATTGTCTAAAAATGTATTATTTATAAGGCATGCTTAATTTGTTTATTGTTAGTGCATTATGTTCTTTAGAATTAAAAATACTACGTAGGTTAAGAAATGTAATGTTAACAGTACAATTAACTTAGCAAATTGTATATATTTAAACAAAGCTATAAAATAAGAATTTACCAGTTTTCAGTGTAGGAATAAATACACTAGTGAGCATAATTTTTAAAAGACATTTTACATGTAATAATTTTAAGCTATAAAACCAATAGTGAAGAATTTCAAATTAGAAATACTAGCCTCTAGTAAAACAGTGGGAAAGAAGTCTTAGGCCCCTGGCAACACCACCAATTCTTAATGAAAACATGAATCAAATATTTACAAAACCCAAAACAATGTTCTAGGGTAAAATATTCAACTGCCATTAATATTTGACTAGTATGCAAGTTTGTTTTTTTAAGCAAGGTTTTTTTTGGGACAATTTATGATGCTATCACAGTTAAAGACTAGTGACACATTAAAAAGTAACAATGTATGTGCTCTTTAACCCTTCAAATGTATTTAAATGTAGCCTTCTGCATCATTATTTAACTTTTATATTGCATTAGCACTTACATTACTTTAAAAGTAAAGGTGGGAGCAGTAATCGTGAAACTAAAGATTAGCAGATGCAGGGGTTTTTCCAGGTCAAGGACCCAAATGTGTGTTTTGGATAAGGCATTTAACCTTTGTGGGCCTCAGTTTCCCCACCAATAAAACAACAGGATTAATAATTCTGATCCCACAGTGGTGCTGTGAGGTTTAATTAGAGGTTGTGTCAAGTTTTTCAATAATCTGATTAGAGTACTGAAAATGGTTGTGGAAGTCTGTGGGAAGGTTGGGCTGCTGTTGAAAATCACCATTGCAACAGCACTAATGGTCTCTACGCACACATGCCCTGAATGACGGGGAGTGGTGAAGCTAGAAAAGAATTTTGGGGCATTGGCTAGGAAGGCCAGAGCTGTCTGAGCAGAGGATCTGGATTTCCAACAGTTGTTGCAGAAAAGCAGAGGGAGGGAGGAACAGAGCTCCTTACACCAGGAAAAGGACTCTGGTTTGCTGCACATGGGGAGGGGACTGAGAGGTGGCAAAGATAACGTCAGCCAGCCCTTAATCTGCATAAAAAAGATCCAGTTAAATGTGGGGGGTGTAATCTGGCGAGAAAATGAGGTTAAATCTGGCCCTAGTGCGAGGCTTCCTGCCTGTCTAGATACAAACATTCTCCACCACCTGACTGGCAGCACGGGTGGGGGATTAATCAGAACCACGGTGACAGTTAACAGACACCCGCTGCAAAGTGCATTGCATGGCAAGAGATGGACCCCCCCAATATGAGATGTCAAATGCATGCAAGAAAATGCCCCTCTCCTCGGGAGTCCCGCGCCCCCCCCCCCCCCGCCCCGCATTCACCCCCCACTTCGCAGCCTGGAGGTGACCTGCCCCCCGCCCCAGACCCCCTTCACCCGCTCGGCACATCAACCCACAGCATCACCGTTCTGAGTCGCGGAGAGAGAAGAATGTTACTCGACCTTTCGTCCCCCGCAGGGTGCCTGTCAGAGTCGGGCATGTGTGGGTCAAGGACTGGGTTTGGGGGGTTGGCGAACAGGCTTTCAAAGGCCATGGTGCGGGCCTGGGGTGAGCGAGCAGGGAGGTGGAGGAAGGCAGGACACTGCTGCCGCCGTGGTGGCGAGGAGGAGGAGGCGGCGCGCACTCGGCGGCGCGGGAGGAGGAGGAGGGTCGGTCCCTCAGCGAGGAGAGATGATGAAGGTTTCACTCACGGTTACTTAGTGAGACACTAACGGTCACTCTGTGCAGGAGGCTGCACAGGGTGAGCCCGGCCGCCCCGCTGCCCGCTCTGGCAGTCCGCGCGGGCAGGCGGGGCCGGCGGCGCGGCGGCGCGGCCCGGAGGAGCAGGCCCGGGGCACAGGAGGAGGAGGACACACGGGGGGTAGGGAGTGCTGGTGGCCCGGAGATGCCCGGTTATTTCTTCCTTACAAACATGGCGCCCGCCCGCCCGAGACACTCTCACAAAATGGCGGCGGCGCGGCCCGAACGCGCTCAGCGCCTGGGCCAACAACAACAGCCGCTTCTTCCGCGCCAGGAGGAGTCGAGTCGGTCGGCGCCGGGCGATGGGCAAAATGGCGCCGGGCTGCCGCCGCCTAGCCCCGCCTCTGCGCTCCTATTGGGCCGCTCCTCCAGCGTCACGGAGCAGGAGGCCAACCATTGGGCGAGTTGGCTGCCAATCGCAAGACGCGGCGGGGGGCGTGGCTTATCGATCCCCGCCCGCCCCTTGGTGAAATTGACGGACCTCTCTAGGACCTGGTCCTCCTCCGCGGCGCAGGGATACATGATGGCATGGACGAAAAAAAAAGGCCGTTTGCGTCACGTGTCTCAGTCCCCTAAAAGGGGAGTGGGGGGGCTGGTGATGGCCTAGGCTCCTCCGGGATGGGGCGGGGCCCCATGGCAGGGCCAGGGCTGAGGGTGCAGCTGCAGGGTCTGGCACGCACAGGGTGACCGGATGCTGTAGGGACACGCCCAACATTCAGGGTTGATTTTATATAGGCCCCTATTACCTCCCCCCCCCCCCCGCTTGTTCACACTCGCTCGGGTCCCTCGCCCTAGGCGCACCCTCCCGTGCCAGTGCCCAGCCGTCCTGGGTGCAGCCTGAATCCCCGCAGGTAACAAACACGCCGGGTGGCTGTGACAAACCCACTGTCTGAGGGAGCCGCCTGGGAACACCCCCCTCCTGTGCCCAGCCCAGCCCAGCCTCCTGGGGCTGAGCATGCGGTGACACGGACCTTGGGGCTCCAGTGACCCTCTTCTCACTGGGGCTGTCTGCCCTCTCAGAGCCCTGTCCCTGTGCTGCCCACTTCAAAGGTTCCCACATCACGTCACCGGCCCATCGCCATGTCAGGGGGTGACGATGCTCCCACATAGGTACTGGGTAAGATGATTTTGGACCCTGCTGGAAGAAGTCTATTTATACCCCCAAATCAACCCTGTCTTTCTAGTCCCTACATCAGTGCTCATCCCACACCACCTCCCACACAGGCCCTGCATCGGGTCTGCCACTTCACCAGTTCTGCCTGGGTTCAGCCCCCACTCAGATTCTCCTCCGTTATGCCCCCATCATACATCAGTTTTGCCTCCCCAGCCCCAACACTGCTCTTCCTGGGGCTCTCTAGCCCCCTCTCCCAGGCCTGGGGAGGGTTGCAGCAGGGTGTCCTCTCCCCCCTTCCAGGCTTGGGGACAGCTCCAGGGTATCTTTACCCTTGCTGATCCTTCCCAGGCCAGGCAGGGTCCAAGCATAATTTGTTCAGGTCCAGTACAAACTTGTAACATGGGCCCCCGCCTTTCCTTTCTCACACATACCACAATCCCTCATCCCATAAATACAATTTCATGAGCCATGAAAAAAGTTTGAATTCTGAAATTGCTGATACATATTCTACATTTCTGAAAAATGCCCCACCCCCCCTTTGCTATTTTTAACATAACGCCCAGCCTGAGAGTCCTATAAGTTTGCTGACTATTTTGTAACTTTTTGCTCATTATAAAGGAAGGTATTATATCTTGTCAGTGTCTTGGTTTTTTTTAATTCTAATGGACCAATGTGACTGCAAACATTTCATAATTAGGCCAATTAACTTTAAAGCTTTATTTTTCTGGCCTTTTTCATTGCAAAATCATGAATTAGCCCCCCAAAGTAAATTTCTCTTGCAGGTTCACACACAATAGACAAGATAGCTAGGTGGCTTAAAACATAGTTACTTACCAGTAACTGTTGTTCTTCGAGATGTGTTGCTCATATCCATTCCACTTAGGTGTGTGCGCGCCCTCGGAGAACTTTTTCCCTAGCAGCCCCCTGTAGGGGCCGGCCTCAGCGCCCCCTGGAGTGCCGCCCTCATGCGGTGGTACATATAGCGCTGCCGGCCCCTCCCCTCCCCAGTTCCTTCTTTCTGCCGACTCCGACAGTGGGGACGGAGGGTGGGTGTGGAATGGATCTGAGCAACACATCTCGAAGAACAACAGTTACTGGTAAGTAACCATGTTTTCTCCTTCGCGTGATTGCTCATATGCATTCCACTTAGGTGATTAGCGAGCCATACCTGGAGGCGGGTAGGAGTCAACGGCGAGCTGCCCTCAGCATGGCTCTGCCGACTCGCGCGTTCTCCCTCGACTGCTGGACGACAGCGTAGTGCGCAGCAAAGGTGTGCACCAAAGACCAGGTGGCAGCCCTGCAGATGTCATCCAGGGGGACCCTTTCCAGGAAGGCCGCCGACGCGGCCTGGGCCCTCATTGAGTGCGCCGTCACCACTCCGGGAAGCTGGACACCTGCACGCTCGTAGCAGAGCCGGATGCAGGCGGTGATCCACTTGGCGATGCACTGGGCGGAGACCAGGGAACCCCTCATCCTCTCCGCCACCGCGACGAAGAGCTGCGTGGTCTTTCGGAACGGCCTCGTCCTGTCCAGGTAGAACGCCAGCACCCTCCTGACGTTGAGGTGTGTAGTCTCCTCTTGTCCTCGGACCCATGCAGTTTAGGAAAAAACACAGGGAGGAAAATATCTTGGTTACAATGGAACCGAGAGACCACCTTAGGCAGGAACGCTGGGTGAGGCCTCAGCTGTACCTTGTCCCAGAAGAACATGGTATAGGGGGGCTCCGAGCTCAAAGCTCTTAGCTCAGAGACCCTCCTAGCCGAGGTAATGGCCACGAGGAAGGCCACCTTCCAGGAAAGGATCAGCAAGGGACAGGTGGCCAAGAGTTCGAAGGGGGGCCCCGTCAGTCTATCGAGGACCAGGTTCAGATCCCACGGAGGCACCGGGTCACGGACCTGCGGGTAGAGCCTCTCGACCCCCCTGAGAAACCTCACCGACATGGGGTGGGAGAACAGGGACCGCCCCCCCATCGGCTGGTGGAAAGCCGAGATGGCCGCTAGGTGCACCCTGAGGGAGGCTAGCGCTAGACCCTACAGCCGAAGCTGCAGCAGGTAGTCGAGGACAGCCTGCACAGGGGACGTACCGGGGGTTATGCCCCGTGACTCCGCCCAGCAGGTGAACCTCCTCCACTTGGCCCTGTAGGCGACCTGCGTGAAGGGCTTCCTGCTTCCCAGCAGCACGCGCTGGACCTGCTCTGAGCAGGTTCTCTCCTCCTCCGTCAGCCAGAGAGCCTCCAGGCCGTCAGGTGCAGGGAGTCCAGGCTGGGATGCAGCAGGCGACCGTGGTCCTGGGAGAGCAGGTCCGGCCTCCTCGGGAGCTCGATCGGCGGGGCGACCGAGAGGTCCTGCAGCAGGCTGTACCAGTACTGCCTCAGCCACGCTGGGGCGATCAGTATCACATCCGCTCTGTCCCTCTTGATCTTCAAGAGAATTCTGGGCAGGAGCGGGAAGGGGGGGGGAACGCGTACATGAGGGTCCCTGTCCATCCGATGAGGAACACGTTGGAAAGGGAGCCCGTCTCGCGACCCCGGAGCGAGCAAAACCTCAGGCACTTCGTGTTCCAGGACGACGCGAACAGGTCCAGTCGGGGAACACCCCACTCGCGGAAAATCCTGGCCGCTACCTCCGGATGCAACGACCAGTCGTGTTGGGGGAGGAACGATCTACTGAGGCGGTCCGCCTCGTCGTTCCTGACCCCCAGGAGGTGAGAGGCGGTTAAACAGAAATCGTACCTCACCGCCAAGTCCCAAAGACGAAGCGCCTCCTGGCACAGAGCCGAGGAGCACGCTCCCCCTTGTTTGTTGATGTAAAACATTGTTGCGGTATTGTCCGTCAGCACCTGTACCATTTTCCCCAATAAAGAATGGCGAAACACTTTGCAAGCCAGTCTCACTGCCCTCAGTTCCTTGACATTGATGTGGAGGGCAGTCTCTCCCTGGGACCAGCGTCCCTGTGTGGTCAGGCCACCGGTGATGTGAGCTCCCCACCCCAAGTCTGATGCGTCCGTGATCAGAGTGATCGAGGGGGTGAGGGCTCTGAAGGGAACCCCTTCCAACACTGTCCCAGGGTCTAGCCACCAGTTCAGTGACCCCAACACCGCGGGGGCACCGTAACCACCCTGTTCAGAGAGTGCCTGCTGGGCACATATACCTTGGCCAACCAGCCTTGGAGGGGCCTGAGCCTGAGGCAGGCCAACCTCACCGCATAGGTGCACGAGGCTATGTGGCCTAACAGCTGCAGGCAGTGCCTAGCTGTCATCGTGGGGCACCTCTGAAGCTGCGATATGATCGCTGCCATGGCCTCGAACCTCGAGCGTGGGAGGGAGGATCTGGCCCGCACGGAGTCTAGGGATGCCCCTATAAACTCTATGCGCTGTACCAGAGACAGCGTCGATTTCTGCTCATTGATGAGCAGCCCCAGAGTGTGGCAAGTGGCCTGGACGAAGGAGACCGCCTTGCGCACCTGCGACTTGGTCTTGCCTCTTATCAACCAGTCGTCCAGGTAGGGAAATATCTGGACCTCCCTGCGCCTCAGGAAAGCCGCCACCACCGCCATACATTTGGTAAACACTCTGGGGAAAGAAGACAGGCCAAAGGGCAAGGCCGTAAATTGGTAGTGAGCACCAGCTACCATAAACCTTAGGTACCGCCTGTTCTGGAAAGGCGGGGGGGAACCCAGGGAACTGAAGACAGTGCCACCCTCGGGCGCACCGTCAAAAGGTACGCTTCCCTTTGGAGCCCTGGGAGGGTCCTCTTTGGGAAGAATTGGACGACGCCGTGTCATCCCGCCGTCCAGAACCCCTGTTCCTATCCCTGCCCCTCGCTGGGGGAAAAGGCCGAGGCAGTGGCCTAGGTTGCTGCCACGGCCGCTGTGGCGGCTGCTGCGGCTGCTGGCGGGCTTGTAACCGAGTCGCCTGAGGGGTATAGAGACCCAAGGACCGCAGTGTTGCCCTTGAGTCCTTCAGGGCATGCAGCTTCTCATCCGTCCTCTCCGAAAAGAGGGCGGCTCCATCAAAAGGCAGGTCTTGGATGGAGTGCTGCACTTCCTGGGACAGGTCCGTGGATTGCAGCCATGCTGCACGCCGCATGGCGACGGCGGAGGCCATCACCCTACTGGCCGTATCCGCAGCATCAGAGGCAGTCTGGAGGGCTGCACTGGCCACAGTCAATCCTTCCTCCAGGACTGTGGCGAAGTCGGCAGCCTGGTCCTGGGGTAGGGACGCCGTGAACCTCCGCATCGAGTCCCACAAGTTCAGGTTATACCTTCCCAGGAGGGCCTGGTGTTTGGCCACCCTGAATTGGAGCGTAAAGGTCTAGTCTCCTACCCTCCTTGTTCTTAGGGGAGGCGCTCTGAGCCCCCTGCCTGTCCTTCTGGTTGGCAGCGTCCACAACCAGAGTACCCGGGGCAGGGTGCATATACAAGTATTCGTGCCCCTCGGTTAGCACATAATACTTCTTCTCGGTGCCCTTAGACGTGGGGGCGACCAAGGAAGGGGTCTGCCAAACGGCCTTAGCCAGGCGCAGGACCCTCTCATGGACGGGGAGGGCTACCCTGGACAGTCCTTGCATCCCCACACGCCCGAAGAGGGGATCCACCTCTTCCTCCAGAACCTTGACCTCCAGGCCAAGGTTCGAGGCTACTCGCTTCAGGAGCTCCTGGTGAGCCCTGAAGTCAATAAGAGGGGCCCCCTGGTCCCTGACGGCCGCCTTGTCTGGTGACGATGAATAGGACGGGTGGCAGGGTCCAGTGGAGGGGCCCTCCCCAGGGTCCTCCTCCTCCTCTGAGGCGGAGTGGTCACCCTCCTGCACCAACGGTGCCTGTTGGGGAGGTAACTGGGTGACAGAGGTAGGGGCCGACATAGTTCCCTGCTCCATCTGGGCTGCCCACGGACCCCAAAATGGCCACTGCCAAGGGGCTTGGGGCCAGCCCGGGGGCGGCACTGGTGCTGAGGGCAACGCCGGTGCCGGTGTAGGTGTCAATCCCGGTGCTGGCTGCGGTGCTGGTGCCGGAAGGGGTACCTGCTCCTGGCGCTGGGTCCGGGATCCCGAGCCAGGAGATCGGTGCTGGCGATGACACCGGGAAGAGCCGCTCCGGGACCCGCCACGCGACGATCCCGAACGGTGGCAGCATCTGCAGTGCCGACGGGGCGACGCTGACGACGACGAAGACGACCGGTACCGGGAGAGTGATGACTTGCGACGCCTCTTCCCAGGGACTGGGGAGTGGTGCCAAGAACACCGTCTTGGTGTTGAGCTGGAGCTTCGAGGTCGAGGAGCAGTGCCGTGACCTGGACGGTGCCGCGACGCCTCGTCCGATGACGAAGAAGGAGAGGAGCCTCCAAGCTCGACTCTCTGGCGTCGGGTGGTGGGTGGCCGATCCTCCGGTGCCGGGGCCGCCCACCCTTTGGGGACACCCAGCGTGGGTTTGCCCCTGGACACAGGCCCTGACTCTCTCAGCCGAGAGAGGGCTGGAGGCGTGGACAAGGCCAACAAGGCTTGAGCCGCCTTGAACGCCTCCGGCGTAGAAGGGTCCTATACAGGGGGTCCCCCACTCCCAGGAGTCGGGAGAACCTCCCTGATCGGTGCTGGTGCCAGTGCCGGAACAGGCGGCACATCGGAGAGCCGAAGCACCTCTGGGCTTGACCCTGGCCGCTCCTGTGGTGCAGGGGAGCGTTGTAAGCGCGGACAGTGCTTCTTCCTCTTCGGCACTGGGGCCTGCGGTGCCGGCGGTGCACTCTGCACCGAGGACACACTCGGTGCCAAGGGAGTCCGCGACGGCTCGGACGCCGGACGCAACACGGACTCCATGAGGATCGCCTTCAGCCTCACGTCCCTCTCTCTCAGTCCGAGGCTTGAAGGCCTTGCAGATACGGCACCGGTCTTTATGGTGCTGTTCCCCCAAGCACCTCAAACAACGGTCATGGGGGTCGCTGACGGGAAAAACCTTCCTGCAGCCAGCACAGGGTTTAAACCCGGGCGAGCCCGGCATAGCCGGGTCGCCTAGAGCCTGAAGGCTCTCCTACTATACCTACTATACCTTACTATACTATAAACTAACTAAGTTCAGGGTGAACTGCTAACTAACTACTCACGTTTACCAGGAAAAAACCTGCGAGGAGCAAGGGTTGTTCTCAACTGGCCGTCACGGGCGTAAAGAAGGGACTGAGGAAGGGCCGGCAGCGCCCTAGGTACCGCCGCATGAGGGCGGCACTCCAGGGGGCTGCTAGGGAAAAAGTTCTCCGAGGGCCATGCACGAGGGTGCGCACACACCTAAGTGGAATGCATATGAGCAATCACTCGAAGGAGAACTGGTTTTGCCCCATTGTAGAACACCTGCAGTTTTTGATGAGTGCTAGCTTGATGAAACTTCTTTCAGCTTCTGTCACAGTCACTGGCAGTGTGCAAAAAATCCATAGGGCTATGCACACTTCACTGAAAATTAGTTGCAGTTGTTTTTTGTAAATCTCACTTAATAAGGTAAGTGGGGGTAGTTCATATTCTGTGTTGTTTAAGCCTCCCTTCAGGAAACAACTGATATGGAAAACAATACAGTGCTTGGTTGGTAGCGCTCCAAACAAGCCAGTCTCTTGCTATATTTTCTCTTGTGGGAAATCTTACATTTGAGAAGAAATTCAGGAAAATTATGCCCATCAACATCCTTTGGCATTGACTTTGCTAGCTTCCTCATTTCTTAAAAAGTCAGGACACCAGTCAGAACAATTTTTTGATGGATAGAATCTGTTCTGTTTTCAGGCCACAAGCCTGGATCTTTGAAAAGACAAGCATCAGATAGTGTAGCACTGCTCTCTCCTGCTTCTTGTAAACTTTCTGAATGGGGTAATGCTAATGGGGATACCACCCCACTATCTTCAAGCGTTAGATTGGAATCACATGATACATGTTCTGCCAGTTTTTTTTGTCATGAATTGCCAGTGCCACAGATACCGTCTCTTTATGGAAATCATTTTCATCTTGATTTTGTTCATCTGCTTCCCTGGTTAGTATATTGCCTGACTGCAGAAAGGCCTTGTCTGATTTGAAAAACTGGAGGATAAATTGGTGTCCTTTAGCTTCTTTTAGTTCCCTTTCTTTTACCTCCTTACATTTCTGGCTGCCTGATTTGAATTTATAGCCACCACCAGACATGGCAGTACGGGGTGTGTGTGTGTGTGTGTGACTGGGAGTGAATTAGACACTTACGTATATTTTGGGCCTGCAAATCCTACCAGTAGAAGCGACAGCCCTGGCTCCTACTGTCTTATGGAGCTTTGCTTTGCCCCTCCCACCAGCTGTCCCTCCCTCCTGCCTCTGCACAAGGAACTCTGGGACTGGTAGTTCTTGATCTTGATATGGTCTATATCGGGTCGGCAACCCGCGGCTCTTCAGCCACGGTAAGCTATGTTTTGCGGCTCCAGACTATTTTTCTTTAGTCAGTGGAAGAGGGGGCAAAATGGCTCTTTTGATAGTAAAGGTTGCCGACCCCTGGTCTATATCATATCACAGAGAGGAGCACAAATCTCTCCGCCTCTCAGTTTTAAAAGACAAGTCCTAGTTTAACTGCACAAGCACACGCTCTCTATTCTAGAGAAGGGCCTGGGCTAGGCCAGCAGGCCCTGCAACTCACTGTGCACAATGTTGCTGGAGACGGCTCTAACACTGCTTCTGACTGGCGCCAGCAAATGTCACGAGATCTGCATAATAGAGACACAGATACAGGGAAATAAGTTTCTATAAATATCCTCAGGCATGATCTACAATTTAGCCTCAATTTGATAGTTGGTAGTACATCGTAGTCCCAGTCATGGGCCAGGACCCTATTGTGTTAGGTGCTGTACAAACAGAACAAAAAGAGGATGCCTGCCCCAAAGAGTTTACATTCTTTGAAGTGGCTTTTTCTTGGGCATGGGCTATACTATAAAGTTATGGCAACATAAATTGCTTTGCATCAACCTCATCATGCAGTGTCTATACTTAAATCTGCCTCCTATTGATGTGAGTGTCGTGTTATGCCGACATCATAAAACCACATCCTTGAACGGCACTGAGACATGGTTGATATATGGAGGTTGACAGTACACGTGTAGACACTTGTTACCTCTGTTGACCCTAACAGTCCCCCATCAGCTGTCCCAAAATGCCCCACATTGACTGCTCTGGTCATTGCCCAGGGGTCACATAGACTGGAAGATTCCCCTCCCCTTTAAAGCCCTGGGATTTTTTGACATTCCTTTTCCTGATGCCTGGCTTGGCGGGTGCACCTAGCAGCTCTCCACTTTTGAATGCAACTGCTCAGCTGACCACTTTCCAGATGGGCTCCTGCCTGGAGTAGACGAGATATTGGATCTTCTGGGCCTGTGGGGAGAAGACGCTGTGTAGGCACAGCTCTGAGAAATGTAAAAATCTACACGTAGATTGGTCAGGGGATGCAGGAAAAGGGGTATGACAGGGAGAGCAACAGTGCTGCATGAAAGTCCAGGAGCTGCAACAGGCATACCCAAAGGCCAGGGAGGCCAACAATTGATCCAGTGTCAAGCTGCAGACTTGCCACTTTTACAAAGAGCTGCAGGTCATGCTCAGCAGAGGACCTTCCCCCAACACACCACCCTGGGTACCTCCAAGGAGCCTGCGTCACAGGCCCCTGCCATGATCCGTGAGAAGGAGGATTATGGGGGACAGGCACCCGTGTGATCTAGCTGCAGTGAACCAGGACCTGTTTCTGACTCCACCGCAGTCCTGCCAGTCAAGCATAGGTGAGCCCGATGTATAGGGCCTGAGGCCTTGTTTTTCGGCTAAGCAGCAGCAGCCATATTAGGAGAGACGGCAGCCATAAGCTAAGTAGCATGTAGTCACATCTTCACATTCCTACAATTACAGCAAGAAAATGTAGAATCTGTCCTAATACTACCTACCACCACCAGATAAAGAAACATACCTTAAAAGGTATAAAGAAAACTTTGTTTAATAGCATTCTCTCTGGCAAGGAATCACTTTTCAATAGTTGTGGTTGTAAAATCACCGCTTCTTACTGTTTTTCTTTATGGCATCCAATTCTCTATTGTTTATCTAAATGATTTCTATCTGGTTCTTTGTTTCATAACGAGGCGTGAAATATTTAAATCAAATAAGGTGGTCGGGTATGATTGGTTAAATATTATTTTGCTACATGTTCGGATTGGTCAAAGAATTATTTTGTAATATGATTGGTTAAAATATAGCTAAGCAGGACTCAAATTCACTATAAAAACTGGGGTCCAAGAGGGAGACTAGGAAGAAGGAAGGGGAACAAGAAGAATAAGAAGGAAGGACCTGAAGGAAGAAGAATTCACATCCAAGACACAGCCCAAGATCAGAGCTGCTAGAATCCTCCGCATGACCGTGATGTGCAGCAACCAGAATCCAGACAAGACCGGCCTTTCCTGGCTAACAGGGAACGTCTGCCTGCCTGATCAGATTGGTGAACATAGCACTGTATGCTTAGTGTGTGTACTGTGTTCAGTAATTGTTATTAAATAGAGGGTAAAGTTATTACTTGGTAAGACTCAGTCACTGGTAAAAGATCCTGCAAACCCATAGTAGTATACGCCTGGAGCCCTATGACTTGGGAAAAGGTGTGGGTACTCATATTAACTTGGTTAGTTTCACCCTGAGCCCTACGAATTGGGTACAGGTGACCTCGTGCCGTAGAGTGTGAATTGGGTAAGGGTAGTTGCCTTTCCCCTGATGTCCTACGGACTAGGAAAGGGGGGATGGTGCCTAAATTAACCAGGTTATAGGCTGGAGCCCTACTGACTGGGAAAAGATGGGATGCCCTAGTGTGCAGGTCACAGATGCAGGGGAAGGAACCCAGGATAAGTGTGTAGATAAACATTACATTACAGGGATGGCCCTTCTAAAACAGCTTTTGAGTTTTCATTAAGTTACTTGTGTTGGAAGAGGTAGTGGTACAACCAAGAGAGATAGAGTTGCTTTTTCCTTTTCAGTCCCTCTAAAGTTAGGCAGAAGGGCCAGGCGGAGCAGTTTGTATGTGCGCACAGGGATGTCCCTTGAATCCTCCTGAGAGATCTTGATGAAACTTTCATGGAGGTATGCTGCCATCCTCTCCTGATGATTTCTGAGGATGGCTGCCTTATTTCTTTCTCCTCGCTAGCACACTTTTCCACACCAGTCAACAATAACTTTGGCAGGCACCTCTGCAGTGCACAGGCTGGCAGCATCCAGCCCCAGCGGTATATGGGATGCCAGCAGCAGCTGTGCTCTCTCAGCCTTTGTTACCCTCACAAGTGAGATATCAGCTAACAGCGCCCTCTCCCCTCCCCTCCCCCTGTGGAAAACAGTGCCAATATTCAGTGCCATTGTCCATACTGCTAGATGGGGGAGAGGGTGATTTTAGCCTAGATTCATGCAACCAAGCAATTCCCTCCTCATTTCCCTAACCTCCAGCAGGCCATGCTCACCATGGCTGGTGCAGTGACTGGTGCAGAGCACAAGTAATCCCAAGCAGAAGTAAGAATGCAGGGCTTAAAACTTTAGGGGAGCAAGGGGAGTGAGTTCTGCATCTTAAGTTTCCTTTTCCACACTGAACAGACTCACACTGATACCTCAACGTGTTCTAGCTGCAGCTGCTGCCATTGTGACCTTCAGGGCTCTTCCGCCACACCCGCAGAATGCCTGAGCTAGATAAGGAGGATGAGGAAGAGGACTCAGGATGACATGTTCAATGAGTTCCTGCAAGCCAAGGCTGCATCAGAGCGTGAGTCCAGGGCTTGGAGAATAAACACTGTGGACAGCCTGGAGAAGGAACGAGTGGAGATGAGGAAGACCCAGGAGTCCCAGTGGGAAAAGGAGATGGAGATGCACCAGGCCACGAGGGGGCTGTCAGGTAGCAAACACTGACGGTGCAAATGCCCATAGACCTGTAGGTTCAACAATCCTGGCCTCCCCTCCCTTGGCAGCCCATTGAAAACTCAGTATTGGGACCTCCCTGTACCCCTCCCCCCCACCAACATTCCACATGACATCAGCAGTCACTGCCCTATACCTACCACTCCACCCCAGGGGACAATCCCAGCTTCAAATACAGCACCCATGGCTTTCCCTGGTCAGTGTGTGTGTAGCTGAAATGGACATGAATATTGGGAGTGCACATTCAGCTGATGGAGATGGTCAGCAAAGTTCTGCTGGAAGTCATCAAGGCAAACCCTGCATATCTGTTGCTATAGACATTCGTGCACAAGCTCTAGCAAGTGCTTAAAGATTGGTGAGTCACGGAGGAAAACAATAGCCCTTGTCCCTTTGCAAGGAGAGTGTTCTTCTGCTCTAGTAAAAACGTTGTAGGAACTGGCAGATCCTCACCAGCCCGAGGGGGCTCAGCAGACAGCCATTAACACACATTCTAATAAAAGAGGTGAATCAGTATTTAATGTATCATTATCCACACCCAAGGCTTATAGTCCTTTTATCTTTATGGCAAGGGCATGGTTTCCTGGGGATGGGGGCCCCGGCCTGTGCTCTTCTCCCCCCAGATCTTTTTCTTAGCTAGTATTTGTCTCTTCTTCTGCCCCTTTCTGGAGCTGTTTTGTTTCCTAAATACTGCTTTAGCCTCACAGAGTCATCCCCACTTCTCCTCCCTTGAAAAGATATGGGTCTGGGTTATATAGGACCAGACCCCTCCCACTCCAAGCCTCTAAGCAGACTGCTTAATTAGAGTCAGGTGCTTGGGTTTTTTACTTTCCCCCTGTTCCCTCATGTCAAAAGTTCACTCTGCCACATGTTGATTTTATTGATTTCTTCAAATTTCTAAAATACAACTAATTAAAGCATCATCTTATTAACTCACAGAAGGTGCCATCATAGGCAATGCATGGAATTATTTTGGACTGTTTGGTAACTAGAGATGGGTACTGGATGGCTTTTCAGAAAGGTCTGAAAACTGGGCCAGATTCTCAGCTGGGGCTGCTCCCCTGAAAACCAGGGAGAAACATTGATACATACAAGCTGAGACTGTTGTGTCTCAGTAAGGAACAGCTCAACAGCAGCAGCTGCTTTTCTGCAAACTTTGTTTTTCAGCGAGATAAAGTGTAAGATGACTCTTGTCCTTGGTATGCTAAACAGTCTGAAATAGAGCTTCAGCATCAGGCTTCTGAAGTGAAATAGTTTATTTTAAAAGCCTTTGCCCAAAGAGAAGTGATTTATGTCTGAAACTGACCAACAGTAGACGGCACTTCTTCCTACAGCATTGACTTCTCCAGCCAGGCTTCTGTCCTGCCAAGAAAGCCTTCTAATCATCTAGAGAGCACCCTACCTTTACTAACACCCAAAGAACTGATAAGATGTCAGAAAGGAAGAAGATACCAGCCCTTTGATGCAAACCTGTACCAAAAACTCTTATTTCTAGCTGACCAATATGAGGGGACATTTTATGTAAAGTCAGTTCTCAGAAGAGATGGAGTATGAGAGTAAAGCATTGATTAATGGGCACGTGCTGACAGTGAAAGAAAGGTTTTAGGTTACTCTTCTTGTTAAAGGGAAAACTCATAGCCAGAAGGCGATAAAAATGGATTTCTGCAGAACAACGCTGCAGTAAGTAGCATTGTCAAGCCGCAGGGGCTTGGACTAGATGACCTCCTGAGGTCCCTTCCAACTCTAATATTCTATGACTCTGTCATGTAGCAGGGTTCTGCAGCATGGAAAATGAAGCAAGTTTGATTGTAACAGTAAATGAATGGGGCCTAAAAAATGGAGGCTGGGTGTGAAAACATTGGTTCCTAAAAATAAATGTAGTATAATCCAAATGGTATCAGAGCAAAAGATCCAACTTCCCATGTCTCTGATATGTGGCATTTTTGATAAGCATTCCCAGGACAATCCATTCTGGAATAATCTTTCAAATGGTGTATCATAACTCTAATCTTTTAGCAAGAACATACATTTACTTTAGATAGTATCAGGGAGGATCAATGTACTTTCAAGTTACAAAACTAGGGAGGTTGTTATATGCCTGGAGGCACAACATGGCACCTTACATGAACAGCAAAGAACCTAAGCCCTAGATACAGTGCTAGCTGTTGGCTGATGGCTCATAATGCATTTCTGAAGTGCAATGCAAATTGCTGGTGCTGCCATTATGAAAAGGCAGAACTGCACAGCAGTCAAGCTACCTTTAGAACATTCAGAAATCTGGCAGCATTTCCAGGTTTTGCATTTTTTTTCCTACAAAAAGGCAGCGTACGTCCTGCAGTGTTTCCTTATTTCTTTGATCTCCTATCTGTTGTTTTGGCTTCTTCTGATTTGGGGTTTTATATGTATATTTTCAGTGTAGCCTTTTTGATTTGCTTTTAGGATTGTAAGCTGTCTTTCTTTGATCTTGCTTCCAACTGTAAGGACTTTCCTCTTTCTGCCTTCCTCACTAATTCCTTCCTGTATGTATTTTTTTCCTACATCTAATAATAGATAAAATATGCATTAACTGTAAGAGCTAGACTGAACTTGACTGTGCATGCACTTAATGGTCCTAGATTTTACTGGTGCTGCTAGCCATGAGAACACTATTAAACTGTGACTCTGGGAGCCATTCAGTGCCACCTGACAGAGGGCACCCCATACTGTAACTCGCATCAGGCCTGACGCATTCATTGTCCCAACAGGTTGTTGTCATGCTATATATCTCAAAGGTGTCATGTAAGATATCATGTGTGAACTGGTGACACGCTGCTCTAAAAATCATTGTGTGATGTGTGCATGGGTATGTACACAGAACACACACACACACACCCCCTCACGCTGGAGGGCAGAGTCTACAGCCCAGGAAGCTTTCCTGGCTCTTGAGGCAGAGACAATGGTTTCTGAATAATATAAGGGGAGTGCAAAGGCCTCTTGGTTAGCCATCACTGAGGGAATATAGAGTACAGCACCCTCTGGGCCTGTGGTAGTGGGATCTCCTAATTAAGAGAGTGAGGGATGCTGTTAATTGGATGTCAGTAAAAAAACTGCTTAGACAAAGATTGTAGTTTGCTAAAATTAATTTGTCACCAGAAGGCATGTTGTTTTTTTAATTTGTAACCATACCTGTCTTTTATTCTTGCTTAGCATCACTTAAATCTCTGTTCTTTATTAAATGCACTTTTTCTTGTTTTATTACAAAACCATGTCAGTGCTTTGTATTAAAGTGAAATGTGAGTCTTCAGCCAAGCTAACAGGCTGATATGCTCAGTCTCTTTGGTGGCAAGTGTCTCTTTGGATACTGCAGGGACATGTCTCTGGGGAGCTCAGGACCTGGGGTTCACGGATTGTTCCCTGCAAGGAAAGGTCTGGCAGAGTCTCGAGGAGTTTGCTGGCGATGCAGACAGGCTGGAGTGTCAGGGAGCTGACACAGCTTAGCAGCAGCAAAACTCACTATTACTAAGCCAGAGAATAGCACAGTGGCTCACAGTTGGTGTCCTGAGCAATATGTCACAAACAGCAATACAGATTTTACACGTAAAGCTTTTTCCCTAGACTGCACTTGGAATTCTGGTAAAATAGGTTCCAGAACAAATTCCTGGGCTTGTTCTGCAAAACCAATTTCCAAATTACTTGAATATGTCATTAAAGAATTAACACTGAATAAGTCAGTGGATACAGAAGAACAGGTTGGCCTAGTTTGTTTAGACTTCCTGGAGGCCTTCAGCACGGTCCCACACAAGAGGCTGCTGAGGAAGCTAAGCAGTCACAGGGTGAGAGGCAAAGTATTGCAATGGGTCCAAACCTGGCTAGGAGACTGAAAGCAAAGAGTAGGATTAAAGTGTCAATATTTGATTATGGCAAAAGGTGAACAGCAGGGCCTCAAGGATCCAAACTAATTTCATGTTGTTTAATATATTTATTAATGATCTGGAAAGTGGGGGAAGAGTAAGGTAGCAAAATCTGCCAATGACACAGAGTTATTTAGGTTAGTCAGGACCAGAAAGGACTGAGGAATTTCAGAGAAACCAAGACAAGCTAGGAGAATGGGTCGCATGATGGCAAATAAAATCCAATGTCAATAAATGCAAAATAATGCACATTAGAAGTTAAATTTTCAACTGCTCATACACCTCACAGGGTCCCAAGCTAACTGCATCAACTCCAGAAAGGAACTGCGATCAAAAAAGGAAACGACATTTGGATGCATAAGGAAAGAGAAGGTGCATAATACAGACAATATTCTAATGCCTCACCCAGATACTGGGTGCTGAACACAGCATCCCATCTCAAACAGGAAATTGCAGAACTAGAGGGTCAGAGAAGAGGGCCCTGGAAAAAAACTCCTATGAAGAAAGATTGACAAGTTTGGTATTGTTACCTGAGAAAAAAGAGGAGTAAGAGGGGACATGATAAAATAAATAATGACCAGTGTAGAGAAGGAAGATCAGAAACATCTGTTCTCTCTGTCTTGTAACACAAGAACAAGGGGACTTTCAATCAATGAATTAAAAGGTGGGAAATTCAAATCTGATAAAAGGATCTTACTGCTACTGGAAACTGCTGAGGCCAAAAATTTAACAAGAGTCAAAAAGCATTTGGACATTTATCTGGATAACAAGAATATTCCGAGTTATCATAATTAGCGATGACAAAGGATATTCAATCTCCTGCTTCAGGTCTTAAAGGTGACCACTAATTATTAGAACTAAGGATGAGACCCAGTGTGCGGAGCAGATTGTCCAACATCTGCCACTGGGGTTTTTTTACACCTTCCTCTGAAGTATCTCATGTAGGCCATTGTTCAAGACAGGATTCAGGATGAGATGGACTTCAAGTCTTATCCAGTCTGGCAGGTGCTATGTTTCAGGTAATTTATAAGCCAGGAATGTGTCTGAGTAGTTAAAATTATTGTTTCCAATGCATATTTTCAACTGTAGATGTCATCTGCCACCATTTTGCCATATCACATAACTTAGAAAAGTTCCTTTGAGGTTCTTCACAATCATCTTAGTTTTGGTTAAGAACCTTAAATTTAGGTTAGTCGTCTTGACTGAACGAAATAATTTAGTGTCATCTGCAAATGCTGCCACCTCATTGCTCACCTTCTTTTCTTTAAAATTTATATTAGTCTCCCTAACCACCACACTGGGCCTAGTATAGATCTGTGGGACACCTTACTTTAAACTACCGTTTATTCCTCATCTGTGTTTTCGCCAGTGTCTAGTCCATGACATAACTTTATCTGTGAGTTCATAACTAAGTGACCAGTATTTCTTAAATAGCCTATTGTGCGGGATTTTGTCAAAGGCTGTTTGGAAATCCAAATTAATTTGGTCAGCCTATTATCGTTGTAGAGCAGCCTAGAGTGGTTCTGAAGCTATTGTGTGTATGTGAGTAGGTGTTTTTCTGGCACTAGCACACACTAGCAGAAAATAGGTAAACTTTGGCTCATCTTGGGGAAAAAACCCTGTTGTCCGACTCCTGTGATCCAGCATCAGACAAAGTTTTTTTTCTCCACACCAAATGCATTGCAATTCTTTTATAACAGCCTGGAAAGCTACATTATAATATGACTGTGGCTATGGTATGTTAAGATCCCAATAAAGAAGGGTTTGTCTGTGCATCTCTCCTGTGGTGCAACAGTTGCACGGCATAATTTGCTTGTTGCTTGACATTCATTTTGTGCCCATCAGGTGGCATCTGTGAACTATCCATGCTCAGCAGTTCTTTCAGCCATTGTGAATACTGATGATGATGGCTTCTTTAAACAGCATTAGACTCCTAACTCACACACCGTTCAGCAATATAAAAGTAGCAATGCTGTGAATATTTACAAAGCCCACAGCACCATCATGGATTTACTTCACAAGAAAACAAAGGCCTGGAGAAATCTTGAAAGACACTTTATCAGTGCTCATCATCATCAGCCAACATGGGACAGTGCCTGTTCCTGTCTCTCCCCACGTCACCTTTGATGCCAGATGAGCCGTGTTATCTCCCTGATGACACCTCCACAGTGGAGCCATCTACTTGAACCACTAGGCCAATTCATTTTCATTCATTTGCCTGACATCATGCCCCCATACCCTGACTGCCATGTATAGCAGGGGTCAGACTTGGGCATCCTCAGAGCAGGTGAGGTCAGACCTTAGAGGAGTTGATTTGCCTCAGTAGCTCCCAAGCCTTGGTGAGCCCCAGAGTCCTAGGGACACTGTGCTCCAGCGGTGCCTTCAGTGTGAATTGGGGCTGGGACTTTCTAAGGGAGTTTGGTTTTGGGGGCACTTCTGTTCCCTCATGCCCATTTGACACTCCCAGCCATGGCCTTTTGTGTGGGGGAGCCCACAACATTGTGCAGCATTGTGTGAACCTCTCATCGCACACTGGGACTTGACTGGCATGTGAAAACACAGCTTGTTTGCTGCTGATGAAACAATTCAGCAGGCCACATCTGATAGAGGAGATTGGCTCAGAGCCCGTTAATATGTCTTTTGATTTACACACCTTAAGAATATGCATAACTTTAAGCAAGTGAATAGTCTCATGACCACAATGCACCACACACATTTAAAATTAGACACATATTTAAATGCTAAAAGATTAGAGTTGGGATTACTCATAGATGCTTCACATGAAGTGTGTGCTTCAATGCATTGTTGAATCAGGGCCTTAGATAGTTAGTATGGAATCTCTGCCCTCCTGGAGACCACAGCACAGTATATAATGATTTTTGGGACAGTTTTGCTTCCAAATATTTTCTGTATTATTGAAGCACCAAAGGTCTTACATTTCTGAGAATGGAGAATTCTGGTTCACCCTAGGTATGCAGTGTGAGCTTCTCCATGACTTAGCAGGGTATAGCAGGCTAAAATCCCTTCTGTGCCTTTGATTCGCTACAAATCCTGCAATTCTACTTTCTGAGCACCTGTTTTCGAAACCTACGTTTAATTTGCATTAAAAAAGAGCAAACACTCTGTAACCCTTTTATTTTTTAAAGACAAGCCGCAGATCAAATGCTCCAGTGTCCAAAGTGGTATGACTGCTATTATTGACCACCTAATGCTTCTTCTTTTGCCTGTAGAGTCACAATATTTCCTCTCCTAGCCATGTAAAAGGGTTTGCAGGCTCTCTGTGCAGTGTAAAATTAGAATTCCACCGGGCAAGAATTACTACTCTGTATGTAACATACTGTATAATAGTAGTGTTCACACGTGTAATTTGTCAGCTGCCTCCCAATTGGGTTTTAAGAGAGGGCAGCTGAGTCATGAAAATGGGGCAGCTGATAACAGACAGAATCAGCCAGGAAAAAGGGCAGGAGAACTACTTGGGAGTGAGAGACTGGCAGTGACCAGAGGACTGCAGAAGTTCCCTTAAGGAAGCTGTAGGAGGCTCCTGGAGGAAGGCTGAAGGCAGGAGAGCAGCAAGAGTGTTTGCTGGATCACCTCCCGAAGCTAGAGAGCTGGGGCTGGAGAAGGCTGAAGGCAGGAGAACAGCAGAGGGAGATGCCTGCTGGCTTCTCAGTTGGAGAGCCAGAGTTGAGGACCAGAGAGGACTAAAGTCAAAGGGGAGGGGTTTTTTCAACCCGCTGATGTCTCCATGCTGGAGAGGTGAAGAAGATAAATAGAACAGGGGAGTGATGGGTGCACCTCTGGTGAGGATGAACTCTAGGCAGAGAGGCTGGATGGGCTATGTGTTTCCACTGAGAAAAGTGAAGTTACTCTTCAAGCAGGAGACGTGCGGGTGGTGTTTCTGCTGGGAAGATCAGGGTTACTTTCCAGCTGGGAGGGCTGGGGAGGTTATCCTGGTAAAAAGACAGGAGACAATTAAAGGAGAGGTTGGTTGTGGCAGAAGAAGCTGGAGTATGGTATGCGTGGAGTAGAGGGACTAGATGTCTTGGGTTTTAAAGAACGGTGTGTACTGTGGTGATAAATGGACTGTTTTGGAACATTTGTTGTGGACTATTTGGACTATGGTTTTGTAATAAATGCCTCCGGGAGGATATTATTGTGTCAAGAAACTTGGTGTGGAGTTACTGGGATCTCTGAAAAAGGGAAACTGAGGCAGACATACCTGTTCTGCCACAGCTTGCTGCTGGAGGGCACTCCAGGCAGCACTGCCCAATGACACATCCATAAGAGGAGAGCAAAATGAGAAGAGGTTTAGAAAACATGACCTCTGAGGAAAGATTGAAAGTCTTGAGCAGCAAAGACTGAGGTGGAACCTGATGTCTTCACATAGGTAAAAGGTTGTTATAAAAAAGACAGTGTTGAATTTTTAGCCATGACCACAGAAGGTAGGATAAGAAGAATTGGCTTAGTTTGCAGCCCTGGAGACTTAGAGTTAGAAAGATTTTCCTAATATCTAACGTAAGGATAGTTAAGTGCTGGAGCAAGTAACGAAGGGAGGCTGTGGAATCACTGAAGGAGTTTCAGAGCAGGTTGAATGCACACCTGTCAGGGATGGGCTAGGGTTACTTGGCTTGGGATGAGGGTGGACTAAATGACCTCTTGATGTCTCTTCCAGCCTTGTGTTTCTATGATTCTAACACACCTACAAAGCCACAAAAGCAAGGAATTAAAAACGTAACAGTCTGTATCTGTCACCCTAAGCATCCGTGTATTCACACCGCACACACTAATGTAATAATCATTATGCAAAAAATACCTTGTGAGATATCATATGAAAACTAATAATTCGCTGGTCAATATCATGGTGAAATGTCTGTAGCAACATTATATGTAAAGTTATGAGTTCCCCATGTATGATGTTACTAGCACATGTTCAAGATCAGATAGCCAGGCCTAGGCAAATATATTGTACAGGTCTGTCCTAAACAACGCCATGTGGATTTACCTCAATTTACATTTAAGCAGTAAATGGAGACATCGAACTCACAAGTGGAGGAGATTGCAGGAGATGGAACAATTTGCATTTTAGCAAACACCAGCCAGGGAAGAAAACAGCAGGGAGCTTCCTTCACCACCATGCTCCATGTTGCTTTCCTCACAGTTTGAATAAAGTTTACTTTGAAGGGTAACCTTCAGAAGAATCCATTTCAAAGTTTCACTGGCTTATAAAAGAAAGGAGCAAAGACCCCAGGTTATCTCTTTTACCTAAAAAGACAAAGGAACCAGCACTTTGGGCTTCTGGAGGAGATCACAACTGAGAGCCAGAGTGTGTGTCAGCTTCTTGCTGGAAAACTGTGGGTGCGAAAAGCCATCTTGAACAAAGTGTATCTTGCTAAGTTAAGTTTAAGTCACTAGAAAGCATGTATCACTTTTATTTGCTTGTAACCACTTCTGCCTTTATCTCTTATACTTGAACTCACTTAAATCCAATCTTTTGTTAATAAACTTGTTTTACTTTTACTCTAAACCAACAGTGTTGTGTTTGAATGAAAGCATTAGTTAACTCCCGTTAAAGTGATAAGCTGTGCAGTTTGTCTCTTTAGAGGAGAGAAAGGACCTTATGATTCCTCTGAATAATGCAAGAGAGGACTAGACAATACAGAACAAATGGGTTTGGAAAAGTTCCAGAGTGGGAGTGCTTTGGGGGTCACCTGCTAACGTTAACCAAGTCTGGTAAAGACAAGAATGTGTCTGTGATGATTGCTGGATTAAAAGTGGTTGAATCAGAGCTGTACATTTTACCAAACATAGAGTGCAGGCTGGCTGCAAGTGTGCCCTTGTCAGGGAGCCACAGGAGCAGAAGCATTTTGAGGCACTGGGGGTTATAATACAAGCAGTGACAACCTCAGAGAGGTCTGAATTGCACCTCAGATCATGACAGTACCTTCCATTTTTTCATCCACAGGCACACACCTTACTGCTACTTCAACTTCCATACACCACTACGTTAATTCTAACCCATGTGCCAGCCTCAGGAGAGCGGAGTAAAGTTTATGGCCTCTTATAAGGAGATACGAAGACTAAAGGAGTGATAGCAACCTTCAGCCTGCAGGTTTTAGTGTCTTAATATCGATTTCTGCTGTAGTTCCTACTTTGAACAGACAGTACTTCACTGGGCTGCAGCATTAACTGTGTGCAAAGGAGGGCTGTAATGCTAGATTAACAGCACAACACTGGGTAATCCTAAGGCATCCCAGTGTGTTGTTCCTCTTCCATAGAGGAGGTGCACAAGCCCTATTCTATATGTAATATACGGCCTGCATGGCCAGTGAGTAACCTCACACTGCACGGAAAACTAATGCTCAGCCACGTGAACCCCTTTTGTCACAACCTCTTTGATAGCAACTCTGTGGGATCGGCAGGGAACACCGAAGAGTTACCTTGGGCTAGGCAATTTACACAGGCTACAAATAAGGTTGTCAGTGTGACTGGGAAGACCAATAGCTAGAGAAGGCATTGTGCTGTCGTGCTAAAGCAGTCGGCTAGGAGTCAGAAAACCTAGGTTCTGTTGCCCCCTTCTACTGCCTGAGTCACTTTACTCATCTGTTTTTCAGTTTCCCACGGTGTGCAATGGAAGGTGATATGCAGTGTTGTGCTTTGAGAGCTATTTAAACGTTATGTTATTATATTCACTGGTCTGGGGCAAGCTGCTCCCTAAGGTTGTGCAGCTCAGGAGGGGAAGTGAGATATAGATCTGACCCATCCTTTCTAAACTGTCTACTTTGTCTCCCCACAGCTCTCTTGTTGCATTATGCCTTTATGTATTTCCAAGTTCTTCATGCTCCTTGCACCCCTTTGCAGGGTACAGTAGCTTTTCTTGCAGTGGTATCACAGGGGCCAGGGCTACCACTAAAATCTGGCAAAAGTTTAGGGAGATTCCCCCCATGGGTATGCCTAATTTTTCTCTCACTTATACAGGAATCAGTCAGGAGTAACTCCACGAAAGGCAATGGAAATACACACACTGAGTCACAAGGGGTGGTGCAGGTGTTCTTCACTTGCATCCATTATTCCAGGTTGGTGTCCAGTGTCTCATCACTGTGAGTTTATAGATACCAAGATTTCAAGGCCAGAAGGACACCTAGATCACCTAGTCTGACCTCCTGTCTAACACAGGGCAATTCCTGTACTGAGCCTGAAATTCTCATGCAAGGCCCCTTTTCAATACACATTGCCTCACAGAAGGGAGATTTGGTGCAAACGTGTTTTCTTCTTTCTGAAAATTTTGCCTGCAAAGCTCACATGACAATTGAGAAAATGGCACTCACTGAAGTGATTAAAAAAGAACATAAAGTCAAGATGGGGGAAGGACTTCCTTAACAATGCTAACCCTGCTTCAGGTGACAGTGTCTGTTTGAGATAAATGAGAATGGAGTGAGGCATCGTTAGAAGTGCGTTTTACTCTGATGTACTTGCAATGCATGGTGCTGGTCCATAATTTGCACTGGGTGTTTGGAAACCTTTCACACATTCAGACGCTCAGCTGGCGAAGCTTGTTTGTCAGTCGCATTTCCCTCTCCTCAATGCAACCTCTACATCAAACTGTCACCGCATAGACATTTGGGCCAAATCCTCAATTGGTGTAAATCATCCTATTTACACCAGTTGAGGCTCTGGCCAATTTTTTAGCGTTTAATTGAATGACTAAGAGGTCAGTAAGTCAATAACTTGTCACTGTGGATGAGTAGGGGAAATTGCCCAGTCGCAGCCAAATGAGTATATTTTCTAGGAAAGCTCCTGGCTGTGCTGGTGTTGTGACACCCATTTGTGTCCCTGGTGTTGGGGTTCAGTGAGAGGATATTTGTTTTCTAACATTCATTTTTAAGGAGGTTAGCCGTTGACTGTGAAATTTCATTCTAAGCTGGCAGATCTCCAGACGTAGCCCTACGTGCTATGCCTCTTTAGGAGAAGGAAGTAGCATGCGTTGTGTGTCATCTGATTCCCTCCCAGCTTTGACTGGGTCATCCATCCCAGCCACCCTCTCCCTGCCTGCAACCTCAGTCATGCTCTAATACCGCTGCCTCCTCCTGTGAGACACAATGTGGCCTTTTGTGAGGCCCAGACACATGGGCCAGGAAGCCAGGAAATTCAGGGCCAGAGATGAAGTGTTGGGAACGAGCCTGTGGATGGTGGGTCATCTGTGATGGTTTGATGCAGAGCCCACTGCAGCTGAAATGCTGTGCCTGTCTAAATTACCCATGTAAACACATTAGTATGAGAATGCCTTTCAGTTCTTCCAATAGTTTAGTTAAAAAATATGTATTCTATCTAAACACAATGGCTTCTTCCTTACACTGGTGTAAGCCAGAAGTTAAATTGGTGTGATAAGAGAATCAGGGCCTATCACTCTCCATATGTAGGGATGTAGGCTAGTGGCATAGTCCAGCCAGAGGCGTCGCGACTCTTCCTTGGGCCCAGGTTCCAAGGAAGGCCACAGCGCCTCTGTTGAGGGGAATAAGCTCCCTGTCAATGAGTCTGTAGCCCCGGCCCCTGGGGGGGCGGGCCTCCCTGGCAGTCTATAGCCCCCTGGCCCTCACATAGGGCAGGGCTGGTAAGGGGTCTGTGGCCCCCTGGCCTTCCAATAGGTGGGGTGAGTAATGGTTTACAGTTCCCAGCCCTTAAGCCGGGCAGGGCTGGTGGCTGAGTCAATAACCCCTGGCCCTCAAGCAGATGGGGCAGGTAAGATAGTCTAAAGTCCACAGCCTTACAGTCCAGCTCACCATTCTCAGGCTGATCAAGGAGCTGTACTCTGTGCAGGGAGACATGAGAATGAGATGTGTGTCACAGTAATTCATGTGTACTGTTAGGGCACTCACAATAAAGGTTTTGTTAATGTTTCTTGCTCTTACACGGAAGTGACCTTTGCAGCCAAGACCCCCACACTGGCAGACCACCTATGACTGATAAGGAAGCGACCCTGAAGAAGCATAGAGGAGATGTTCCAGGAACTCCTCTTGTCCTCTAAGGAGTCCAAAAGAGAGAAAAGAGCATGGAGACAATGGATGTAAGATTCTCAGAAGATGGACATACAGGAACGGAGGAAAACCAAGAGAGAATTTTAGCTGGCCATGAGCAAATGATCAAGTCCTTGAAGGATCAGACAGAGCTTCTAAAGACAACAGTGTCATTGCAGACACACTTCATGCAAGCTTGGCCTCTCCTTCAGCCACAACAGAACTTCTTTCCCTGCATTCCACCAACTCCCCCTACACATTCCTACTAAAGCCACAGACCATCTCGCTACCCCCTTCACTCCAACCCCCAGACAGCTACGAGAACAACAGCTGGACTTACACGCAGCTGTCATAGCTGCCACTGCCCCCCACTACTTTACCCCCTTTATGATCTGTTTGTGTTGTGTGCTGTTTTGTGTTTAATAATAAAAGTAAGCTCTCAAAACAAGCACTCAATTTATGTGTTAAACATGATATAGGCACCTACCACTGACATACATGTACAGCTGTGTAGAGGTCATAGAATATCACAGCACAGTTTCAAAAAACATCTGATGGGTTCTCATTGTCAAAATGGGCCCTCAATGACTCCCTTATGCATATGGCCCCCCATTGTGTCCCTCTGATACCTCTGGCATCTGGCTGCTCATATTCAGATGCAAGGCGATCCACTTCTGCAGTCCACGCAGGGGCAAACTTCTTGCCCTTAGCATCACATAAATTATGGAGCACACAGCAGGCAGTTATAACCACAGGAATATTGTCCTTATTTAAGTCCAGCCTGCCATAAAGGCATCTCCAGCATGCCTTTAACCTGCCAAATGCACATTCAACAGTCACTTGGCACTTGTTCAGCCTGTTATTGAAGAGCTCCTTGCTGCTGTCCAGGTTGCCTGTGTAAGGCTTCATGAGCCATAGCATTAGTGGGTAGGCTGGGTCTCCCCAGATCACTATGGGCATCTCATCCCTTGTTGGAATCCTTTTGTCTGGAAAAAAAATCCTGCTTGTAGCTTTCAGTACAGGCCAGTGTTCCTGAAGATACGAGAATCCTGCACCTTTCCTGGCCAACCCGTGTTGATATCAGTGAAATGCCCACCGTGATCCACAAGCACTTGGAATACCATAGACAAGTAGCCTTTTCCATTTCTGTCCTCTGTCGCAAGATGGTCCGGGGCCAAAATTCGGATATGTGTGCCACTAATTGACCCACCACATTTAGGGAATCCCATTGTTCCATCCGCTATTTCTCGCACATTGCCCAGAGTCACAGTCCTGTGCAGCACAATGCGATTAGTGGCCCTGCACACTTGCAATAACACAGCTCCAATGGTGGACTTGACGACCTCAAACTGATTAATGACTGACTGGTAGCAGTCTGGAGTTGCCAGCTTCCAAACAGTGATTGCCATGTGCTTCTCCACCGAGAGGGCAACTCTCATTCAGCTCTCAGTCCTTGTGCTGTAGCACAGTGGCCAGCTCTGCACAGAGTTCCATGAAGGTGGCTTTGCGCATTTGAAAGTTCTGTAGCCACTGCTCGTCATCCCTGACCTGCAGAACCATGTGATCCCACCACTCAGTATTTGTCTCACAAACCCAGAAGCGGCGGTTCACCATGTGCAGATGCTCCATGAATGACACCAGTAATGTGGTGCCTGCTGTCTGTCTGCATGTCACTCAGCAGGTCAGGCTCTTCGGATTCCTGTTCCGATTTGGAGCTCATGATGAACTGCACAACCAGCCATGATGTGTTCAGAACGCTGAAGCAACAGCAGAGAGTAGCGCGGGATCCATCTTCAGATAGAGATGACTGGCGTGCAGTAAACAGTGGGAAGCCATTGAAAAAATGGCACGAGTGGCTGCCAGCAATGCAATGAATGATGGCACAGAAATGCAATGCGCCATGGGACGTTGAGCTAGCACCCATGCTGCTCTGCGCTCCTCTCCCCTGTCCCAGAATTCCTAGTGGCAGAAGCTGCCGAGTTGCACAGTGGGATAGCTGCCCATGATGCACTGCTCTCGCTGTCGATACTTCAGCGCCACGTGTGGATGCGTTTTTGTGACAAAATGAGTGCTGTGTGGACGGGGGCGAGTGCTGTAGTTATAGCGCTTTTTTATCACTGAAAAACCTACCATCGACAAAATTTTCTAGTGTAGACAGGCCTAAGATGTGAAATATCTCATTATTCAACTAACTGCTAATGAGCTGTTGAGCGTCAGTTGCGTGTCATGAAGTACAGCATCATCAAGGTAGGATTTGCTTGTTTCATTATTAAAAGTCAAACTCTTCATCTGACAGATGATGGTTCACAGACCCTTTGGCTGGTGGAATATGAGGGCAGAAAGGGGGATAGCTAAGAACTGATCAGAATGTTGAGTAAATTACAATCGACGCAACAGGCCAGGTTCAGCTCAGCTACCTTGGGGCAAATCTATAGTAGCTCCACTGAATATATTGCTCTTATATGTAAAGCATCGTTCAACTTTATTTTAAACCCTCCTGTGCAAAACAAGACATTTAAACAGAGGTCACCTTACAACAACAGACCAAATGACTCAGAAAAGAAACACAAGGGAGTCCATATTAGCCTGAAAGGCAGCTGTATTCTGACTTTCTTTACATGTCCAAACATCTTTTTCACTGGATCTTTTACTTGTCCAGGTGGGTACGTGACCGTTTATTCTGTTCTCAAAGCAAGGTATTGAGCATTGATACCTGGGGCTTCAATATCATTGTGAATTCTGCTTCCAAGTGTCTTTGTTTATATTGATAAAGCACTATGTACAGCTCCCAGCACTGGATAAACGACTTTTTTACCATGTCAGTTTATTGTGCAAATGCACATGTATAATCTTCAGTCATTTTTTCCCCTGGCATGACAAAACTAATTCCAAAGTAACAGAAAAGGATGTCAAGAACAGGCACTGTTAAACTGTTTGTTTAAATATACTTACATGTGTTTGTGTTGTCAAGGAAAAAAGAGTATATTCATAGGAAGTTAATAAATAGCTCTTCTTTCATAGTTTTCAAAGTATAACTAAATTTGGAAAAATCAGCTAAACAAATTCCCCAGTATATGCTCTCAGATATCACAAATATACTTGGAGGCAGTGTATGATGCGTCTAACATAGTAACATACATAGCAACCATAACAAATAAAAATATTATGGTTCAATGTTTCATTAAAGCGTGTAAGAGGATTAATAAGTGTTTTGGAATGTGTTCTTGCTTACTGGATCTAGTAAACATCTTTAACTGTGATCTAAATCTATTTAAAGTGAGGAGACAACATAAAATTAATGCATGCACTATGCTTAGAGAATAATTATTTTTAAAAGATGCCTGCTTCCTTATTAAATCAACAAAACATAGTTTTTTGCATGCAGTTTAAGATTAATTTGTTTGATGAATTTTGCTTACATATTTAATCTTTTCCCTCAATTAGGAACCTGGATTTATTGCTAAACAACTGTTCTCTTATCCAGCTATATTTAGTCTAAACTTTTATTTATGTAACTTACAATGAATGGCACTAGAGTTTTATATTGTAGAGGATGGGTGTAAGGAGCAGTGACCCATTATTAAGATTGCCCAACACTTTTCAGTATAAAAGATTCTTGTGACCCTTTTCTCTGAAGCTCTCTGAGACCTGCATGGCTTCCATCATGACAAACCCTTAGGGGAATAGTCCTGGGCTAAGGGAAATGCCTTTCGCTGGCTCCATATAAATATATTCAGATATGGCTAAGCTATCAGCTGTTGAATATCACAATTTCTAGTCTGTGATTTGCTTAGAAATAAAAGTAACTTACTAGCAACTGAAATTCTTTCAGTGGCTGCTGCATAGTCACACTTGTGGGACCAAAGTGATTACCCTGCAAGCTTCTGGTGCTTTCTAGAGAACAGTGTCCATTGGGACCCCTTGCTCATAGACTCATAG
>ML675614.1:2705649-2721102 GCA_007922155.1 Mesoclemmys tuberculata | reverse complement strand
TTCCAGCCTGACAGTTCACCCTTCAGCACGACCCGCTGTAATCTCTCATCCTGAAGGATTTAGAGCAGAGGTTCCCAAACGTTCTGTCATAACGACCCTATTTTAATGGAGTATTTCCTGCCGGGGCCCCAGACAGGATGGAGGACGCCATTTTGCTCTTCATGCAATGTGACCTTGCATGCACCGTACATGCAAGGTCATGCTGTGTGGAGCAAAATGGCATCCTCAACATACTAGGGATTGCTGCAACCCAGTCTGATGGCGTGGCTCCATTTGGGGTCACACCCCACAGTTTGGGAACCGCTGGAACTTTAGAGGGTATCAAAGGGGGCATGGCCCCAACCACCCTTCAGTTCCTTCCACCAATTTGGGAATTCCTAACCCAGTGGTTCCCAACCTGTGGCCTGCAGCGTCTTTCAAAGTGGCCCATCACTCTTCTCTGACTGACTGCCGAAGGGAGCCGCTGCCTGAGGACCCAGGTGGAGCGTGTTGCTGTGAGGCTAGAAGACTGATGCAGGCTCCTTGCTGCAGCCAAGGGGACAGAAGATCAGCACTCCTCTCCCTCTGGCTGTAGCAGGGAGCAGGGTGAAGCACTCCACCTGGGTCCCTGCTGGAGCCAGATGGAGGGGAGCACTGATCTCCTGTCCCTCCTGTCCCAGGTAGCGTGCACAGGGCCACAGGACACATGCACTTTCCTTGCTGCAGCCAGGAGGATGGGAGATCAGCGAGGAGGGAGGCATCCTTCTTGCTGGACTCCTTCCATCTGGCTGCAGTGGGGGGAAGATGGGGGGGTTGCGGGAGGGCTGCTGGCAGAGACTAGTGACCCTTCAGGGTTCTAACAATGATATTTGTGGCCCTCGAGCCAAAAGGATTGGGAACCCCTTTGCTAACCTGAGACTTGGGAAGAAATGGGGAAGATGGACAGGATGTGTTAATACGCAGAGGCTTATCTCAAAGGACTCTGGGAGGGGAAGGGGAGGCTTAGCACACACCTCTTTTGTCAGCCTCTCCCATTGGCTGGCTTAGATGGCTCCCCGTTTAGCATGCTGGCTTTTGGGGATCCCATTCTTAGGCGCCCGTCTCTCCCCTCTGCATCGCACAGGGAGCACTTAGCTTAGGCTCTGTGCATCTCAGTGCAGGCCTGTGATTTTCTAGGCCCCCAGCAGCATGGCACCCAAGTGTGGCTGTGAATCTAGCCTCCACTGATTGGCTAAAGGCCAGATGAGAAGCCTGTAGCAAGGGAAGGAATTCAGCCTAGGTTGTCTTAAGCTAGAAACTTGCCCATGGGATCATCCTCCTTCTGCTCTTCACAACCCTTAGTGAGCAAGAGCCCGGCTCACTCTGGTACACATGGGAGACTGGAGCCCCAGAGACCAATACGGCAGGTTCAGTCCCATCACATAGCCACACTGCCTCTCCAAAAGGACCTGACACACATTTATCCTTGGCTGTGTTGTTTGTTAAGGGGCTTGCTTTTGTCCTCCTTTCGTGGCTCATTCATACAGGATAACAGTTTTTTCCTTGTGGCCAGTTTCCCTTTGGTGTGATGGATTCTGCTTCACTTGAAGGTTTTAAATCAAAATTGGATGTCTCTTTCTGAAATATATGCTCTAGTTCAGACAGAGGACATGGCTCTGATGCAGCAGTGACTGGGTGAAATTCTCTGGCCTGTGATATACAGGAGGTCAAGCTAGATGATCTATGGGTCCCTTCTGGCTATCAAATCCTCTGAATTGATGAAAAAGATAGATTGGGTGATTTTACACACGCATGCACACGCGCGCAAGACAAAAGTGCAGTGGAGAGAAGTCCAGAACTAGATTTTTCTACATGTCAGTCTGAACAAAAAACCAACCAACCTGTATCATCTCAGATGAACTGTGGCCTGTGATTGATAGAGTTACAGCTCAGGATGACAGCCTGTGGAAATTAATTAAGGCTATTAGCACAGGGTATTCCCAGCTCCTATTATCAATTGGAGGGGGCACTCTCAGGCCTAGATGGGGTATTGTTTAAAGGCACCAGAATGATGATTCCTAAGGTGTTACAGAAAAGCATTGAAAAGGATACAGGAAGATCATTTAGGGATTGAAAAGTCTAAGAAAAGGGCCAGAGACATTTTATACTGGCCTCAAATGAAAAGTGATATTGAGGAAGCTGTCAAGGCTTGTCACATATACCAAAATATGCAGGCCAAGTTAAGGAAGAGAGCTCGTATTGGTAGCATAGGAAGAACTGGCCCCCTAGAGCAAAGTAGGCCTAGATTTATTCGTTGGCTGGAAAAAAACTATGTACTTTTCCTAGACTATGACTCATTTCCTTGAGTTGGCCTACCAGAAGATACTACAGCTAAACCAGTGATTGTGCATATCAAATCTGTTTTTGCACATATTGTATACCCACCACAGTAAGGTTTATAGTTTAGTGGGCATGAATTTAAGTAGTTTTCAGTGAAGTTTGAGTCTAGACATATAACTGCTAGTCCCCACTATCCCCAATCCAACAGATTGGTGGAAAACTGTGTCAAAATAATAAAGCACCCACTGAAAAAAGACTGCAGAGTCAGACTCTGATCTGTTAAGAACTGCTGAATTACAGAATGGAACCTGTGAAACATGAGTATCACCTGCTCACATTTGGTTCAGCAGAAAACTGCAAACAAGAATGTCTGCACGCTGAGAAACTGACGTTAGAGCCTTGGGGACTTGCAGACATAGAAGGAATCAGACAAGGAAAATGAACAATATGGTCCAGGGAGCTGGCACCAGCTCATGAAAATGATGCTGTGTCTCTCTCTGTGATGGGAAACTATGGTTGTGAACAGCAGTGGGGTCCCAAGAGGTTGCCGTGCAGTCACATGAGGTTGCCATCCCACATGAAGTTGCCATCCATCGGACACATACTGCAGGAGAATAGGCAACTCTTCCAAATTCCAGGAGGGGAAGAGGCACTGAGTCGCCATTTTTCCCCAAGAGGGTCTCAGACAGGAACCAGCACAGCAGGGTGAGAAATCACAGCCCCACAACATGGCACAACCAGAGCAAGGGGACTTTCCCCTCCTGACACCTGTGGTGCTGACGTTCCAGGGGAGGCCTGCAGCCCAAGTGACAACATAAGGCACCTCAGCAACGAATTGAACATGGGTGGTGAGTTTAGTCATTGGATGGCCTATCAATATCTGTGTAATACTGTGTATTATGTCTATGTGAGGTTTCAAGTGCTGTTATTAAGTCTGGGCTGGGAAGCGAAGATGCAATATTGGGGAGGACTTTAAGGGCTGAGCTTCCCAGACTGAGAATCTGGGTGGTGTGCTGGGAAGCTCGTTATTATGCACAGCCACTTGGAACTAGACACAGAATAAAGCAGAGCTCTTGCAAGTATCGTTAGTGCTACGCGATCTCTGAATGCCACAGACAACAGGGAGAGAGCACTGAGTCAGTTGCTTCGCTGGAGTCGTTCTAGATCTGGTTTCAGGCCTTTCCCCGTGAGCCCATCTAGCTCCCTGTGGTTCCTCTCTCAAAGCCAGTTCTCTCACTCCGTTTAAAGAAATAACCCATCTGATCAGTACCAGCGTGGGGAGAGGAGGCTGCTAATCTGGCGCAGGTGTGGCTGAGCCCAAATTATTTTAAAGAGTCAGCCAGCCCGTGACAGAACTAAACCATAAACCCACTTGAAATGCCAAGTCTCAAAGTCTATTTAATTGCAAAATACATTACCTGAATTGAACTAAACTGATGTATGAGTGGAAGATACTAGCATATACTCCACCTTCCCTCCAGTGTGGTTTTTGAAAAGGGCTGGATTCTGCTTCCACTCTTAAATGAAGGAATAAAAGTATCCGCAGGTATGAAAATATAACTAAGAGAGAGGGAAGAGTGCATCTCGGTTATGTTAGGACTCTGTGAAATGAGCAATAGGAAAGGGGGGCTCAAAGTGACTGGCAACGGTTCTGGCTGTGTGGATGTCTGGCATAACTGCACAGGTTGGAGCTTGTCAGTCAATTTTCTTTCACAGAAATCACCACACCCAAGAAAGAATAAAAACCTTGCTCCTATTATTTTTTTATTAACGTTTCCATCTCCACATGGAAGCATGCCTGCTGAATGAGCCAGAGATGCTAAGATATGGAGCCGGTATTTGAAACTTGTTCAAGTAGATCCAGAAAGCCAGAGAGCCACTGAAATCCCAAAGTAAGAGTCCTGCTGGCAGCTTTTCCAGATCCACTTTCTGAGCCAAATGGGCAAGAGTTAGAGAAGAGGAAATGATTTCCATCAATCCAATGCCCTTTTCCATTGGAGCAGGAAAGCAGCCACCCCAAACTACTATTTATAACCTAATAAACAGTTGATTTCCAAAAGGAAATGACACCTTGTTATCTTTAAATACATCTCATCCCTGCAAATCCATTCTTCTATGGCAGTGATTTGTCTGTTAAGTTATAGTGACAGAATGCACTTGTAAACAGAGGTCCCCTGGCATTTCACTGTGTTTTCAAAATCGTTAAAAGTAATTTTTTTGCTCTGAACATTTCTGTTTGAATTTGGCTTTTATTCCAAGTGCCACATTGGCAACCCTCGAGTGCTCTGTCAGGCACCATCAGTGAACGGTTCTCACGCTGCCTTACAGATGTGCCTTAACTTGTGTGGGTAACAGTCTGCATGGTCCATGTAGGCTGTGTCTTCACTGACAAAAAACAGGCTGTTTTTGCTATGGGATAACTAATGCATTTTCACAAACCACTGTAAAAACAGCATAGAAACAAGGTACTTTGGTTGCACTGCCACGTAAACTAGGAGGAGTCAACTCCAACTGTGGGAACCATGTCAGTGAAGACACAGCCACACTGGCCCTTCTGCTGTGGCTCCCAGCAAGCTCACCAGCTAGTGTTCAAGGCAGCGGTGGCACGTCTGCCAGGCCCACGCAGAGATCACCGAACTAGTTATCATAGGCAGCTGAACCACGGCAGGCGTTAGCAGTATTCGGTGGCAGCTCTTGGTCATGGCTCCCCTTTGCCTAATGCAGACGAGTGAGTCTCCAGGCGGCTCTCCTGCCATCTGTGCCTGGGCATGGCATTACAGCGCCTTCTCTCCAGTCGCCTCCACCAGACGCCATATGGGGAACTGCTTCTTGGGCCTGGCCTCCAGCCAGGTCACATGTAGCTCCAGCCCTTCCAGGGCACCCAACGGCCAAGCTAAATCCAAAGAAACAACTTTTTCTGCCGGCCTTCAGTCCAGCTCTCCTACAGAGCTCAGCTGCCCCAGGTTTTCCCAGCTCCTCCAAGCCTCTGAAGCGTAGGGCTTCGTCCCTAGACTCTCTCTTCTCCCAGGCTGGCTTTAGGGGTCTCCGCCCTCCCTGCTGCCCTTCTCAGCCAGTTCCAGGTGCAAGCTCCCTCCTGCATCCTTGCCAAGGCTTTCCAGTTCCTGGAACCGTGGCCCAAGCACCCGGCTCAGGAAAGAATTCCAAGGCCTAGTCGCCTCTGGACCAACTTCCCTAGGGGAAGGTGCCAGGACTCTTAATGCCTCAGTCTCTGCCCTTTTCCTCCTCCCCATCTTAAATCAGCCACACAACCCTCCTCAGGTGGGTCCCCTCCTTAATTGGCACTGACACATCCTTCAGGTGACACCAGGGGCACTACCTGAGCTCGCGGCCTCCCTTAACCCTTTCAGTACCAGTGTGGGGTTGATATCCCCCAACACATCATAGTTGATTCACCAGACTTCAGTTGTTTAGGCCCTAGTCTCTCAAGGACTTAGGCATGAGCTGAGTTTTCTTGGGGGCTGGTTCCATCACTGATCTGGCCCCGTTATGCTTCCAGAGTAGAACACTGATTCTGGACCTGCTGCCTCTAAATGAGGCTGAGGGGCATCTTCAGCTTACCAGAGGGCAGGTGGGCTGCGGGGCTTGTCACAAGCCCCCCTGACTAACAGAAGGGGTCCCACCCCAGAGAGCTGTGAGCAGGTTGCGGCTACCTCAGAGCACCCTGCTGCAGCGAAAGCGCCGTGCAATCTTGTCTTGCCCCATTTCATTCTGGCCATAGAACTTGGCAAGTTTTTGTCAGAGCTGGAAATTTGCCTGAACAGCTCAACACATCCCAGGAACTAGGACTGCACTGGGAAGAAAACTTCCCATTCAGCGTTCACATCACATACTGACCTTTCCCTTTGTTTGGCCCATGAAAGCGTCAGCTGGAAAAGATTCTGCCGCTAGAGAAATGATCCCTCTGCGTGGGCTCCAGTTTCCCTTGAAGGAATCACAATCAAAGGGCTTAGCCAGCTAGCCACAGTGTCCTGTCTTGCTCAGCCAAACCTCTGAAGCAAAATGTGACTCACATGGGGCCATTAAAGTCTGGCTAGCAACTCACGTTTGTGGAAAAATTCTTCTACCACATCCGAAAATGAGCTGATGGCAGCCATGTCTCTTCCCCCTGAGCCACTGAGCTCAGGCTGAGACTTGTTTGGAAAACACATTGGAAGGATAGGAGAGAGACAATCCCTTTCACGCTGCAGCCTTCAGCTCTGAAACAGTCATGGAAGAGCAGCTTGTGCCCCAAGAGCTCCCTATCTCTATTTGAGTGAGACCTGGCAGTTTTGGGCCCACTGCCCTTTTCTGAGGCAAAGAAAGCATTCATCTTGCCTGTCAGAGGATGAAGACTTGTTGGGGGCAAGAAGTGCCTTTCTTAAACTCCTGCATTTTCAGCATCAGCTCTTCCCAAAGGTCAGACCAGGCAGAATCTACCTTTTAAGGTGATGTTGTAAGAAAACAAAACGAAGGCCGTGTGACACAACCTATCTGCAGTAGCTGTGCGTAGGAAAATGGTGTTGCCCAGCCCTGCACAGAGAAAAAGGAGCGGTTCCTAGACTGCCATGTCTGCTGGAAAGAGAGAAGCTGGGGATTGTTAGTAGGGGAAGGCTGTTTATACGCTGGGCCCAGAGCAGTCAGGGCTTGTGGGAAATAAATATGCCCCACTGTCAGGGTGCTGAAAGTTTCCGTGGCCACATCATTAGGCACAGACCTGCCGTCATGGGGCTCTGTAGAGGCAAAGCCAAGCAAGAGAAAAGGTTCATTAAACTTGCATGTTTCTGAACTCTCTGTCTCCTACAATGCTCCAAACCTGCAAGCCCAAGATTTGTCTCATACCAGTTGGCTATTTTTTAATGTGATTTTTCACCTGTGGGCTATTTAAATGTGTTATTTTTACAGACACGTTAAGCTGGGTTTCATTTATGTGTCTGGTTCAAAATCATCTGCTGGCTGGAAATAAATTCATTTTTTATGAGAAAGATTACACATTCCTCTGCAATCAGGACCTGCATCCATGTGAATTCCCTCACTTGATGGGGACTTTCAAGCAAAGGCCATAAAAATAAAGGGCCAGATTATTCTCTGGTGTAGTTTCACTGACTTCAGTGGAACTGCACCAGGGATGAATCTGACCCAGTGTGTCATTATGTCTGTAAAATAAACAGAATTTCCTTGATCTATTGTAATTGTATAATTATAGACTGTCTTCTCTTCCTTTCCTTTCCTTGGTCTTGAACATTTTTGCATTAAACAGCTATCAGAGGAAACACCATTGTTCATTTATTGGCCTTGTTCTCATTTATCCCAGCAGGAATACATGTTGCAAACTAGAACCCAAGAGATTGAAAAGATTAAGTGACAGTATCTGTTCTCTGTCTATTTTGTTGATTTAGATTTGCTATTTTCCACTTCTGTAAGGTAAAGAGATGGATGCATAGCAAGCTCTGTGAACTGTGCATAGTTAGCTATTGACAATGCTTGTCATTTTAGAAGTTGAGTTAATAATCATTGGTGACCCAGTCTTGCATGATCTCAGCATGTGGAATTCCCACTGAATTTAGTAAAAGTTTTGTGAATGTGGGGCTTGTGAAATCCAATTTCCAGGCAAAGGAACTTTCTCCATTAATCATGCGTCCTTTATTCTGTTTAAAATACTGTTATCAGTATTTTGCAGGAGCATTTCAAACTATCCGCTATGCAAACTATTCCTGTACCTTGAATGCAGGACCTCTCGAGGTTCCATCCAGTCCTGCGATTCTATGATTCTATTCTATGAATCCTGCCTTTTATTTCACACTTGCTTATTTGTGTAAAAATGGGGCTAACAGACTAATTCCAGAGTGGTTACTGCTGACATATTAATGCACCTTATAGAAGGACCCTAGGTCAATAAAATCATGTCATTTATTAGTCTAATTAACAGACCTTCAGGGAAATGTGCTGTTCTATAAACCCTTTTTCCTGCCTGGTGTCACATAGAATTTTTAAAATCTGTTTTGCTTGGCTCGTTGAAGTATACTGAAATGTGTTGAGTTTACTTAACAGGAACAGTGTGGAAAGGACCTTGGGCAGTTCCTATTCCCTTTCAACTTTATAAGATGAGTGAAAGAAACTCTTTTAAGGGTAATTTCCCCAGCATCAATAAAAAGGAATAGATCCTGAGCTTGGGTTAAGGTCCCTTTGCAATGCTGCAGTGGTGAAAGGGACCTTACATGAGCCCTAACTGGGCAGCTGAGGAAATCAGCTCTGTGCCTTTTATTCCTCCCCAGCAGCGGTGGGGAAGGTGTGCCAGGGGAGGGAAAGATGGGACAGGAATGGAGATACTGTTGCAGCTCTAAATGCCTATGTAGCATCCCTTTATACCAAGGGAAGCATCCACTGGAGAGCAGCTTTGTATAGGGAAATGGCAATGGTCCCATGAACCTGGCAGGTCCTGGCACAAAGTGTCTCTCTTTTCCTTGAGCTAACTTGGATGCCTTTCAACTCAGTCGGAAGCACATCCCCAGCCCCTTTCTCCAGAGTCTTGGCAGTTTAGCCCTCTCATTTCTGATTTCCTTGGTTTCTTTCACCAAGCCCTTTCTCATCTATCCCATGAAGAGCTGTCTCTACTTTCTGATCAGACACCTGGGCTCAGAATGGCTCTAGTCTGAGTAGCTTCCTTCTGTCCTCAGGCAGCTTTTCTCTTCTTCCCATCCAGGAAAAATCAACACAGCGACTAATATTTATAGAGCAGTTCCCGTGTTCCGTTCTCCAGGCAAACATCAGCCGAGCTCTGCACAGCTGTAAGTCTGACTTCCCTGGAAGAGTAGTAATGACTTCCTCCGGCTGCTGGGAATCCAGACTTGCTGACTCCAAGGCACAGCCGCCATGTGCACACAATATTCCCCCAAAGAGCGCTCTCTCTCTCTCTCTCTCTCTCTCTCTCTTGCACTCTCCTGTTGCCAAACCATCAGTAGCAGCAGCTGTGATGGCTGGGGTCCGTCCCATGTGCTGCATAAGGTTGAAACCCTCTTTCACAGGGGGGCATCGGAGTTTGACACAAGTCATTCTCCCATTTAGTACGAGTTAATAGACTACTGATGTCTTCTGCCTCCTGGATGACAACAGCTAGCTAATTAGGTTTGCTTTTAAACTCACTCCTGTAAAACAAAGATGTTCCTGAGACTGGGGGCTGCTGCACAGACAGGAGTAGAAGGTGTAATGAGTTTATCCTTAGCAGTATACCACTAGGAAGGCTTCACACAACTTGTGCTCTGGCTAGAAGTCTTCAAGAGACAGGGAGAGAGCTCTCGGCTCTGGACAAATGTACCTGCATCAGTCACTTTCTGCATATGGGAACCCAAAGGAGCTGCACAACAGGTGCGTCACAGAGACTAGAACCTAGTGCTGCCCTGAATACAGTGGAAGAAACATTGTTCACACTCTGTCTAAATGTGGCTACCCCAGTCGCCCTCTGGGGTCGAGCCCTGTGGAAAGGACACGTACAAAAAAGTATATTTCCTTCTGGGTCCTGAGTTTGTTTTGTTGAAAAGATTTTAAATAATTACAAAATACAAAGAAAAAGCATGAAATAAAAAGAGGCCAACAGAGCCTCCAACACATGCCTCTTGTGACAGGAAAGTTTTATTTGAAAGCCATTCACGTGTGGGGGCATCTCTCCCAATATTTTCCCCTCCTCAGGATGGCTCCCATCGCCCACTGCTTTCCACAGGGCTGGAGCCATAGGCTGCCTTCACTACAGTGATCAACATTTCACAGCCACCTTTGGAGGTGATAGGAAAGCTCTTCTAGTAAAGATGGTCACCATCTCCCATTGGTTCCATTGGGACTGAAGCCAGGCTGCCCTCAGGAAAGATGGCTGCCCTCCAAACTCCATGCTTGAGAAACTGCATAGGACACTGAGGGGACAGGAGAACTGGGATTTGCAGGAGGGATCCTGAGGAGCTTCAGGGGAACATGGGGTCCAGGAGAGAGGGTGGGTATGGCCCAGGGGAGTGTCAGAGGACAGGAGGGGAAAATAAAGGGGCAAGTGAGAGACAAGTGGCTGGGGAACGAAGGGCAGATGGATTAGGAGAGGACACGTGGAAGGCTAAGCTGGGCAGCCAGTGGAGTTCTGCATTTTTGCATGTGAGTTTTATGTACCCGTACGTTTGAATTTTGAACCTGAAGTGAGAACACTCTGACTGGGGGTGGCCAGCTCCGCCAGAGGCTCAAATGCCAGACGACACACACAGCAAGACTTCCAAACAGTGTAAGTTATCTGGTTAAACAACCTCAGGACTTTCAACCCCGTCCTACGATTATTTATTGGCAGAAGAGTGCAGATGCCTGAGTTTTGAATACGTGGGTGTGAATTTCATTAGAAATGCGGGCTGGTGGCAAAAAGGAAATGTCGGCGTGAATGCTCGCTCTTCTGGCCTTCAAACAACTCCCCACAACCTCCCCAAGTCCATCATCAGAAGCAACTCCACACAGACCAGGACCCGCCCACGCAAAGCGGCACCAGACGCTGCCCAAACAACAGATGCAAAACTTGCAACTATATCTCCATTGTGACATTGATCAACACCCCACACAGCACACCTTTCAAGAGGCATGGGTTCTACACAAGCCTATCACAACGTGGGGGTGCACCTCAGCCAGTGCACTAAATGCTCCAATAATAACTAAACCAGTCAATCACCATGCTCTCGCACACAGACACACAGAAAAATGATAAAAGACAACCCCTCCCATTACTATCACCTGCGTGCAAACACTTTTCACAAAGCACTCACTCCATAGCTGACTGCTCCGTCCTCATCCTCAAAGGAAACCTGCCCAATGCCTTCAAAAGACGGGCCTGGGAGTTTAAATTCATCACTTTGCTAAATATTAAAAATCATGGACTTAATAAAGACATGGGATTTATGGCTTATTACAACAATCTGTAACCCACTAACTCCCCTCTGTTGTCCTGTGAGTGCAGGTTTGTTACCAGGCCACTTTGAATGGTGTCTTAAAATATGTGCTAATTATTTATGCTAAACAATTGGTTCCACCTTGTATTTAGCTCTGACAATCTGAGTACCTTGACCAGCCAGGAAGAAGTCACTGTGTCACTTGAAAGCATGTGTCTCTCACCAACAACAGTTGGTCCAATAAATGATATTCCCTCCCCCACTGTGTCTGTCTGTAACCAAGTCAGTCAGGAGATTCCGCATTCCAATTTTAAAAGATGAGCTGATTCGTGGCATGCAGGGGCAAAAACAATGGACAAGTGGCAGTGGAAAGAGCCAAGAGGACTGTACTTGCGTAATCACAACGGTGTCAGTCCAAGGGGAAGGCACGGAATCTAAAGTACTTGAAGTCATGGGAGTCAGAGAGGCTTTCAACAGACAGACGTGATTGCAGTGGGGAATGGAGGGTTTAATGTCCTGGCCACCAAGGAAGGGAGGGGAGTGGGTGGTATCTGTCTACAGTGGGGACAAGAGGAGCAGAATGGGTAACGGCCAGTACGAGGTAGAGGAGTTTGATGTGGAAGAGTTGCAGCACAGCAGCAGTGAAAGGAGGAAAGAGGCAACACTAAGACTACTTTGGAGATGAAAGAAACTGACAGAAGAGGATGAGAAAAGGAAGAGCAGGACGGAAAGAGAAGGAAGGAAATGATGAATGGGGTAGCAGGAAAGTGCTGAGGGGACAGACAAGGGCAAAGAGCACTGTGAAGGGACTGAATGCCCAGATCTAGCCAGACGAGGAAACTGCAGAGCAGGTCTGTTTTAGATACAAGACGTCAGTAATCTCTTCAACCGGAGACATTTATCTTGGAAAAGGCAAAGCCTTAGATAAATTCTAAAAGATACCCAAGGTTTCTCTAAACATCTAACTTTTCTCAGGCAAGTGATTGTCAAACACTTGCTCAAGAAACCAGGCCAGATTCGCAGCTGGTGCAAATTGGAGTGACTTCATTGAAGTCAACGGAGCTGTGCTAATTCTCCCTAGCTGAGAATGTGGCCTTGCATCTCCTGACACACACATGCTGTTATTGTCCTGTCTCTAACTATCCCTAACCTTCCTGAGAAAGTTGTGATGAGGAAGCTTCCGAGGCCCCTTTAGTCTGGTTGTAAGACGGGGCACGCTGCAGAGACTTCAACGGCATCATTGGCTGGTGTTTCTGGTGATACACGAACCCCACGGCCGGGTTGTCTCCTCAATTTCCCAGGGCTGATGGCAAGCCGATGGAGTCACACCATCCTATAATCAAGGTGATCGAGTGGAGAACTGGGCTACAAGTGTCTATGCTGACCTTAGCCCTCGGCTGGCCCCACGTTGTTGCTGGATAAATGGTGGTTTTCTTTTCTTTCAGAGGGGATGCAAATAGTAGCCTTGGGTCGTCACTCACCTGCCCCCAGGTTCTTTTGTGCAACGTGCCACAGGCTCCTGGTCTGCCAGCCCAAACATCATGTGCTCTGTGACTGGAAGGGCTCGGGAGGCAGGCCAGGATCCAGTGCCATCATTATGCTGCACTTAGCTCTACAGCTCTGCTTGATCGGACCCAGATGCTCCTGTCATGTGGCTTTCCAGGGGTCTGGTTCAGATTGGGGTTTGGAAGAGAGCTAGCTGGCTTTAACTCAGCCTGGATAGGACAGGGGAGCGCTGGCTGGCTGGAGAAATGTGGAGGAGCTGGAGAGATTTACTTCGGTGTTTGCAGGACTCAGCCTACAGAGGCCCTGCAAATATTGAGATGAAGTTATCTGAGGCCAAACTGGAAAGTTTAAACCTGATCGCTGGAGATGCAGGTGTTATACTGGGGCTGGGGGGCACCTTGTGGAAACTGGTGGGCATGACATCAGCCTGTCATGCTGGATAAACATCAGAAGGAATTTAGCTCCTTTATGCAATAAACAGCTGAAACAATAGAAGCCACCGTTCAAGGCTGGAGTATAGCATAGCCCTGAGAAAAAGCTGAGGCAGAGAGCTTTTGGCTGGAAAAAGGCTTGGCACTGCAAGGAAAGAAACTCTCCCGTTTGATTCCTACTGCGTTCCAGGAAACAGTACTGTGTGCTTTCTTTGTAAATACACAGAGCTGCCTCAAAGAGATACCTGATTCCACCATCAATTTCTCCTCTGACCAGCAACAACCCACAAGGTCCTGCATGTTGGCCGACTACTCAGGTTATCGGGGTAACACAACATTATTATGATGTGTGCTATTAAATCTATTTTTGTGTTCCTGGAATTACTGAGATACAACATGTGCAGGGGATCAATGGAACAAATAAATAAATGGCATTAAATACATTTCCAGAAAGTCCAGAGTATTTTATGAAAGCCCTGATTTATCAGAAGCATCCATCATCCATAACAAGCTACAAGACGACATTTGTTTATTATTTTAGTTTTGCATTTATAAAATTTGGATGCCAGAGAATGGCTATTTCCAATTGCTTCTTGCTGCACATATGGAAGCCATTCACACATAAGGCTGATATTGGGAAGATAGAGATGAGCTTACGGTAATAATTCATGCTAGAGCAACTAGCTGATGCACATCATGCTCAGTAAATAAACCCAGAGTATTTATGGTCACGTTATTTTCCATAAGCTATTTTTGTTCTTAATTTCCAAGTACACCAAAGTACAACTGTGGCTCCTACAGCTACAGCTGACGGCATTATTGTGGTACAGTCATATGTGATGTAGCAGTTGGACAGATACAGGGGGCATAACTCTCAAGGATAACGTATCTTTCCTGGCTAAACAGAGGGATTTAAACTGGAGTTGTTGTCTTGGTACATTTAATAAAGAGCCCAAAGGTTTACCAGACTCAGTGAACAGACTGGACAGTTCAATTCATCTCTCGTTTACTGAATCAGCCCCATAGGATAAGTCCGGCACAATTGCACTGATGGGTTCCCATGTCTGGCCTTTTAACCAAACAGCTGAGATGAAGACAGAAAGGGCTTTGCAGCCATTTGGAATGGAACTAGGTAGAGCCTACCCTTCAGGGATCACCTGGGTATCTCTGGTGCCAGTTGGTGACAAAGCCTTTTGCTGGGTTTTCACTCTTTTACTGCCCTTCTGCAAAGCCTTCGGTGTGTGTTTAGGTGAGGGCTGGTGCTGGCGCAAGTATGGAGACTGTGTTGCAAGGTTAGATGCATGCTCTGCCTATGAGCAGATACAGAACAAGTGGAGATTTTCAGAAGACACCCTCTTTTTCCATCCAAAGTTATGGGCTGGATGCTGGAATCCCTGCATGGAGTGCTCTGCCCTGTGCCCTGCAAGGTCAGACTGGATGATCATAATGGTCCCTTCTTGCCTTGGAATCAATGAATCTATATTGACAGCAGGATAGGGTATTGGAGCAGGTGCTTGTAGGTGCCTGACAAGTAGAGAGTGTTTAGCAGTGCCCAGTTAGCCATCACCAGCAGCACGTTCTCGTTGTGTTCACGGGTGAGATTTCCCAAAGAGCACAGTGTCCAGCAGTCCCCACTGCTCTCAATGGGAGACTCGGAGCACTTGTGAAAATCTGGCCCTGAATGGTCCCAACGAGGGTCTGCAGTTCAGCTATGCTTGCTGGGTAACCGTTGTGCCCATCTGTACCCCCATAATTACCTCTGGTCTTTGATTAACTAATTTAGGGAGTCAAATCAAACACACAACTACAAAACAGGGGCCACTGGGTAGGTGGCAATACTGCTGGGAAGGACATGGGGTGATAGTGGATTACAAATTGTGATGCAGCTGCAGAAAAGGTGAATGTCATTCTGGGGTGTATTAACAGGAGTGTCGTATGTAAGATACAGAAGGTAACTGTCCCGCTTTACTTGGCACTGATGAGGCCTCGGCTGGCCTAGTATGTACCGTTCTGGGCACCACATTGAGGAAAGATGTGGATAAACTGGAGAGAGTCCAGAGGAGGGCAACAAAAATGATCCAAGGTTTAGAAAACCTGAGCTGTGAGGAAAGGTTAAGAAAACTGGGCATGTTTAGTCCTGACAAAAGAAAGCAGAAGGAGGACCTGATATCTGAAGATATGTTCAGAACTGTTATAAAGAGGAAGCTGATCAATTGTTCTCCATGTCCACTGAAGGCAGAACAATCTGCAGCAAGGGAGATTGAGGTTAGAAAACACTTTCTAACTCCCAGGGTAGTTAAACTCTGGAACAGGCT
>ML675614.1:2670250-2695649 GCA_007922155.1 Mesoclemmys tuberculata | reverse complement strand
TATTGGTCCCTTCTGACCTATGAGTCTATGAGTCTATGAGTCAGAGAAGTACCTGAGAGAAAGATGGTGGGAGACTTGATACCAAGTGATGAGTGTTGATGACACTGGTTTATTGAAGGTGACCTTCCTATGGAAGGGGTAGAGAAGCCCTGTGCTCTTCCAGATACCCTGGGCAGCTGTATAAATACACCCAGAGAGCTTGACACCTGGGCGAACTGCACAAGAGCTCCAAATGGTGATGGCTTTCCCTGATCACCTTCCCCCACTTCCATTGTCCTCTTAGAGACCCACCTCAGCCCTTGCCCTATCATACCCCATCACCCCCCTGCTCTCAGCTGCTCAGGTGGTCTGCGATTTGGATCAGCTCACACCACACGACAGCCATTTCCCTCACGGCATCGTCACTGACAGCTACTCCTTCTCTAGTTGGCCCCTAGCCAAGTTCACTATCTCCCATCCTATTCCCTTTAACACTACTTCCACCCCACCCACCAACCCTCCTATATTGTTCAGTCCATCACATCCCAGGTTCCTCACTGCCCTCATCCCCTTCCTTTGTGCTCTCCTCCATCATCTCCACTGTCTCAGTTGTTGACTTCACTCTCTCCTTGACGTTTTTTCTTCTCTTTCCCATCACTAAATCCATCCCACTGACTACCACCAACCCCCGGTTCACCCCCAAGATCCCTCTGCTACTGCACAATCGAATGCCTCTGGAGACAGTCCTGACACACGTAGGTTTCACACAGTTCAAACTGGTCCAGACCTCTCCAGCTCTGCCATCTGCCTTGCCAAACATTCATGCTTCTCTGTCCTGAGTGAGTCCTACAACCCTCCCTCCCTCCCGGCCCAACCCACCAATTCTGCCTCGCTGCATAGGAGCTCAGCCTTCTCTTTGGAGAAGTCTGACAAGATCCCCAAACCTGGGAAACAAAAACAAAAAAAGAATCAAAAGCAAATCCTAAATACTGGAAATCCTCCTAGGACAGAGACAACGCCAGTCCTTTAATGGGAAGGAACAACCAGGCAGAAAAGTTTAGGACAAAGACCTAACTACATGCAGAGATAATTATCTCAAAATTTAATCCTAAAGTGGGGGAAACACCCAACCGCATCAGAGAGATCTGTTGAACTTTAACAGCTACCATCTGGCGTGGGGATCTGGCTGCTACGGCCATGAGCTAAGGCTCTTGAAAAGATTCACTAGACAACTATGAAAATAACTTGCTAATCTCTCCTTCACGAGGGCTCTTTAGGAGTGGCAGGAGCCCAGTAGTTGCACTCTCGGAATTCCACGAGAGCATCCTGCGACTTGTCAAGGGTGTGCATAGCAGAGAGGGTTCAGTGACAACAGAACTAAATCAGATCGACACGCTTGGGCAAGAGTTTTCATCTTCATCAGCTGCACCACTGGCTTATGATATCACGTGGGCCTAGACTGTGCCAGAAGGGCCAGCACAAAGCAATAGCCCCAGGTGGAATTGCGCATCTTCTCCATCCTTTGTGAGGTACAATCCTTGCCTGCTTTTCCGTAGTGCCAGGGGGTTAATAATTCGCTGCTGGCCTGGCCTATTCTACCCTGGTCCATTCACAGGGTAGGCTTCTTTCCTGGCCTAACAGAGTTGGCACAGTAGGGTGTTCCACACGTGTGGTCCCTGATCTAAGGACTTGTTCACACAGCGAGTAACTGCTCCAACACACAAAAGGTAGGCGGCGATGCTGTGCCTGAAGCTCTTATCAATGGGGAAACCCTTAAATGTGTCAACACCTTTATACATATCTAGGAAGCAGAGCTGCTAGCACTCACACCCCGATGCGGAAGTCACATATCGCATTCTGTCAGCTCCAAAGGGCTTGGGAGACGATTGAAACGTCTCTGGGATCGGCACAGCATCACTGCAGCAGCTCAGATGAAGTGCTGCGTTGCTGATTGCACGGCTGTATTCTATAGAAGCAATAAGCTTATACAGGCGACACATCAAAAAGCTGACAAGCCTACCACTGAGACATCTGCGGCAGCTTCTAGGAACCAAATGGCAAGATTGGGTTCCATACAGCGAGGTGTTGAGAAGAGCCGGCACACCCAGTGTTGAGGCACTTTTAGCAGCTGCGATGGGCTGGTCACGTCGGTATGCCGGATCGGAGGCACCCAAAGGTTCTCCTCTCTGGTGAACTCAAGGAAGGGGAATGCGATAGAGGAGGGCAAAAGCTGCGCTGTAAGGACGTTTTGAAAAGGAACCTGAAGAAAGTAAATATTAGCACAGAGAACTGGAAGAAGTTGCTGGAGACAGATGTAAATGGAGATCTGCAGTGTACGATTCTAGCCAGGCAGGCACAAGCCCAAAGAGGCAGTGTACCAACAGCACCATCTTCAGTGGCAGAGTATCAAGCAGCTCTCCAGTTTCTCCTGCCCAAGCTGTCAGCAGCTCTTTCAAACACTGCTCACCGAGCTAACAAGCGCTAGCTTTCCCTCCTCCAGTCATCGTCGAGTACAATGGACAGCCAAAGAACGGCATGGTGATGTACAGCAACTCGCTGCGTGGCCGCTGCTCCTGCTGCATGCCGGGAACCTGCAGCTGGCGCACCATGCTTGCAAGCAGCTGTATGCTAAGCCGCCCGTCGGGACTGTCGCTGCACTGTCGCAGGGTCTACATGGCAAATTACTGCCCAGCAGGTTGGTGTGAGGTAAATTCCCACCTATTCAAGAATTCGCCATGTAACATGCTCTGGGAAAGCCCTCCCCCAGCTCCATCCATAACAGGATGGCCCAGCTGCCTTGGGGGTGGAGGAGAGATGGCCGCTCTCATATTTTATACCCAGATTGTTCAGGAATTACCAAACCATGAAGACCTCGGACTGAATGTATTGGTTTACCAGCCTCTAGTGCACATTGCATAAGGTGCATATTTGGTTCCTTACCTGTCTAGGACAGAGCAGAGTGGCAGCCAACACAGAAGGTCAGATGACAACTACCTAGGCTAGAGATAACTGTATAAATGCCACCAGTGGAGTCTGCCCTGGTGAGAAAAGAGACCCTCAAACTCATTACCACCTTCCAAGGCCATCTTCACAGGAATGAGCACATCCTCAGAAGAGCAGTTCTGGCCACCAGAAACCACCGCCCAGCCGCCAGCATGCAGGAATCCACAGTACCCAGGCTTCAGAGATCTGACATTAGCAGCAAGGACTGATGTCCTGGGTGCATGGATCCTCCCCCCATCGATTAGAGCTGATTCTGTGTCACCAGGACACACTCTCCCTGCTGGTGAGGATTCCTGGGAGCTCCTCACTGAAATCCTCACTGCCTCACTCCATAGCTGTGATTCTGAGAAAGGACTTATGTGCACATGGTCAAAAGAAAAAAAAAGGGGGGGGGGTAGATTCTCTAGTTCCTCCCCTTGCCTCTGGGTGGAAGGCTTTCTACACCAGCTGACCCTCACCTTGGACCCACATGCCTTTTAAAATGAAATGTTGTGACTTTCAGTTTTGAAACAATGTTTCGGTTTCAAATTTAGATCAATTTGTTTACATTTTAAAAAAGTAAAACCAAAAAAGGTAATAAAATTAGAGCAAACAATATAAAAAAATCATTGTGGGTCAAACAAAACATTTTGTTCCACCCAAGATATTTTTTTCCTCCCATTTTGGAGGAGAGGAAAAAACCCAACCAACCAATAACAAAAAAACCCATTGTGTGGATTTGACCCTGATTAAATTTTTTTGGGTTCAACCACTGAACCAAATGATGAATTATTCACACCGCTCTATACCCGCTCTCTTGCTTTCTCTGGGGTTCTCTCTGGGACCATTTTCTTTTGTTTCAGACAGTGGCTGCTTTTCAGGGCCACTGGATGCCATTTATTTTGTATTTTCAAATTTTTGCAGCATCCCACCGCTTGGTGACAAGTGACTTCAGAAATTATCATCATCCACCATAGGGTCAGTTACTAGAGTAATCCAAAATGCCTTCCTTGCTATTTACATACATGACACTGTCTTCTCTCTCTTGTATAAGATTTTCTGTATAAAATAAAAGCTGGTTTTCATGCACTCACCCCACCCGCAAAAAATTGTTCTAAGAAAGCCAGACTCTAATTGCCTACATTAAGTAGAGTGACAAGGTGGGTGAGAGAATATCTTTCATTGGACAGTTTCTGTTGGACAGAGATACAAGTTTTCAAGCCTAAAGTAATTTCCCAGACCTGAAGATCTCTGTGTACCTCTAAAGCTTGTCTCTCTCACCAGTAAAAGATATTCCCTCATTCACCTTGTCTCTGTAATGTCCTGGGGCTGACTTCGTTGCAGCAAAGCTGCATATAAGTTTAGTGCAGTGGCCCAACTAGACTAGGCTAGCTGAGGAGAAGCAGAGACAAACCAAGACAAAGGGGATCATCTGAAATTTTTGGAACCATATAAGGGAAAACCAGAGTTGTACCAGGAGCATGAACATAGAACATTACCAAGTACTTACTACTTATAATAAATAATAGGTCACCAACACATTCACCTTTGCAAGCTTGTACATGCAACTCTTCCATTCTCTGTGCAGTGAATACCAAAAGCATTGGTATTAATGGGAACAAAAGAGATTACTCAGCAATAGACAGTGTCACTTCAGAGAAGTATCAACTTTTCCTTTCCTTGGCTGTAACCTCTCCTCTTCCTGTCCTGTCCTTTGCTTCTCTTTGGCGTGAAGTGCTCCGTGGATCGAGTGTTCCTGTGGCTGTACCTCTTTTCACTGATTCATCTGGAGGGCCCTCACTTTTCCACCCGGCACCTTTGACCTGCTCTCCTTCAGTACATGTCCATCCAGTCACTCTCCTTGTTCGTGTACTTTAGGTCCTTTTCGGGTGGGCTTCTCAATTGCAGTTTTCAGGATCTGTTTCCATCTAACACAGCTTTCTGATCAATTCCCTTTTTCACCAGTCTGATTTCCTTTCAGTTTTCCCCTTTACACACTTTCTCTGGTACATCTGTAGATTTTATTTCTCTCTACTTTCTTTCTCTTACGGGGGCTGCTCACATGCCCAGGTCTATTTTTTCCTGCTTCACCTGTGGATCCGGGAGTCACTTTGCAAGTATCAGCATATGCGAGGGGCCCCAGTGAGACACACTCACCCTGACAAATGCGAAAGCATACAAGGATGCACGGTGCCACCAGAAGGCGGGCCTGAAGGACCAGAGGTGTGGGCAGGGCACGGCATTGTGGTGCCCAGTGCTGCTTGTATGCCTGGGCCATGGGTGTGCGGTTCTCCAGCTGTGCCAGGCTCGCAGGTCCAGCTTAGGAAGTTAAACAGAACAAAGAGCTCAAGAACTCAAGCCTCACAATACAGACTGCTGCACATCTAGGGGAACAGCCGTGCAACTCACGCTCCGGACTGTTCTGCCGGTATTAGTCGGATGTCGCTCAACCCGAGTCAACAGTCATACCAGCCAGCCTGGAAGCAGCGCACCGCAGGGAGGTCTGACATGGCGTCTGGTTTTATTTCTCACTCTGGTACACCAAGTTTACAAGCTACAGCAACACCCAGCAAGTGTCACCAAGAGATGAATCCGGTCCATCATCTCCAAGCCAACTGTAAACCCAATACTGTATTGGAGGGGAACATCAAAAAGCTGCTGCTGTTGGAAAGGAAGGGCGCTGCTCCGAAATGCAGCCCTCACAGACACCATGTCACTGACGGGGCAGGCTAACATATTAATCATTAGTCTCTGCAGACCTAGGTTCTATTCCCGGGTCTGCCACGGACCAGCTGCGAGGCAAGTCTCTGCAGATCTGTTTTTCCTAAACTGTAAAATGGGGATAAAGTTACTGAACTCCTTTGTAAAGTGCCTTGAGATCAACTGATGCAATGTGCTATATGAGAACCAGGAGCATTATGGTAGAGCATGGCAGGTCACTTTTGCTGTGGTCAGTTCCACTAGCCACTTGCTTTCAGGAGGAAGAAAGTTCACTCCAGAACAGCATTTTTTAAACAGAACTCCAATGGAAAATGAGCCAGCTAATCTTTACCATACTCGTTAAACAATTCCCGGCTTTGTAATGTCTATTCTTGCGTCAGATATCCATATATTTAAGATTTATTTGATCTAATGTGTTAACTGGCAGCTGTTTCGATACCTAATGGTGTAAAATGAATGTTTAGCTGTAGTGCCATGAATACGTTTGTGATTCAGTCCTGAGATGACTTACAAACCAGCTCCTTTCAATCTCACAGATGCCTGGGGAGTTCCAGCCAATTCAAACTTCCTGATGTATCTGAACTCAGCTAGCGAAGCCCTGAATCAACAGTAATGCTCCTTATTTAAGCCAAATACACATAAAATAGTCACATGGAAGAGGAAAGCATATGCCTTGCGAATTCTTTGTCTTAGAGGCTGAATGCCTCTCCTTGTGCTGCAATGAAGAGTTCCATTTTCAGTTCCAAATCCAGGGGGATGTCGTGGGATAACCCCCAAGGAAATCAGATACATAGATACGGTGTGATTTCCCACCCAGCTCTCACCCTCTCTCCATTTACTCCACTGGAAACCTTGGAAATCTCTTCCGATTAAGTTATCATAAAATAACACTGACAGCATTTTTTTTTAAAAGCCATGACTTCTCCAGATGGGGTCCAGCATTCAGCACTAGGGCCATATTAATTAATACCAGAGTCTGGCTACACTGCAATCAGAGGTAGAGCAGCTAGCTTTAACCTAACAAGCATGGCTAAAAATGCACACAGCAACACAGGGCACAGTGTGGGCTGTGCAAACCCCCTCTGAGCCTTGGTACAGCCTCGCTTTTCTAGCCTGGAGACCAAATTTGGGTTGCTAGGTAAGAGATGAAAGTCCAGGACCTACATGGTAGCATAGTCTGAAATGCTTCCAGTTCCATGCACAGGGCCAGGTAAACAGGCAGTACCATGGGGTCTCAGTGTGTGGATGAAATGATGGCATTCAAAGCAGGGATTTAGGTTTATTATGAACTGGGGAAAGGTGAAATCTATACTGGAAGGACAGGCTCCATTGCATCCAAAACAGAACCAGACTGCTGACATGTAAAATTAAAAGGGTCACAGTGGAATTTTTAAATGAAGTGCTGGGGAAGCCAACACATGCAGAGGAGCACCTGCTTCAGACAGAGACATCCCTTAGGGGAGGCTCTATTAAGGGGGATTCTCTATAGCCTAGTAAGGAGGAGACGATAGAAGCTGAAAAAGTTCAGGCAGGAACTGAAGACAGTCAAATGAAAATTACATGTCACAGTGGAATTTTTAAATGAAGACACTCAAATGAAAAAAGAAAAAAAAAGTCCCATTCAACTACATCACATGAAGACAGACAACTAAACATTGGCAAATTTTGTAAGTGCTCGTATTCAAAGTTTAGAAATCTAAATACTAAGACAGGTGAACTTGAGTGCCTGGTATATCGATATAACAGGCATCACAGAAACTCGGTGGAACAATGATAGTCAGTGGATCATGGTAACACCAGGGTACCAAATACGAAGGAATGAGATAGTCGGTCATGTTGGTGGCGGAGCGGAACTATATGTGACAGAAAGCACAGAGTCAAATATAGTAAAAATCTTAAAGGAATCAAATTGTGCCATAAAATCTCTCTGGACAGAAACTCCATGCCTGACCAATCAGAGGATAGCGGTAGGAATATACCACGGACCATCTGACTAGGATGTTACCGGTGACTGCGAAATGCTCAGGGAGACTAGAGAAGCTAAAAACCCACAAACCCAGTCAATAACCATGGGGGATTTCAGCTATCTGCATATTGATAGAGTACATCACTTCAGAACGAGATGCAGAGGTAAAATTTCTAGGCACCATCAGTGGCTGCTTCCTTGAGCAGCTAGTCTTGGAAGCAACAGGGGGAGAGGCAATTCTTGATTTAGGCCTAAGCAACACACAGGTTCTGTCCCCAGAGAGGAGTACAGCTGAACTGTCAGGTAATAGTGGCCATAATGTAATTAAATTTAACATTCCGGGCGGGGGGAGAAGAGGGGAGGCGGGAATACCACAGAAACCCAACACGGTAGCATTTAACTTAAAAAAGGGGCCGTAATGGGAACACTCACCTCTCGTGAACGCCTCCTGTTGCTGTGTCTGGTACTACAGGACTTTTCCGGCTCCTGTCGGCGCCTGTAGGTTGTCAGCCTCGCCAGGCAGGTCTTCAGCAGCTCGGCCTCCAACCAAGTCACGCAGTCAAAACGGACGAACTGCTTACAGGGTAGCAAAGAGTTCCAACGGCTGGCCCTCACCAGGGCCTCCTGCCCTGTCTCTGGACCCTTTAGAAGCCCAAACAAAAGGCTGTACTTAAACAAGCCTCGTCCCCATCTTGGGGTTTAGCCACTGTCCCTGTGGGGGAACCTGGGCCTGCCACTGCTGCAGGTTCCGGCTCACAGGCCCTATAAACAACGGCCATGTACCGCTCCCTTTGACTAGTTGCTGCTGTTTTCCATGGGCCTCTTCCCACCTGGCCCCTTTATCTTCACCCCACAGCGAGGGTTACAGCTTTCAGGTCCCCTCTATTAAATGCAGCCAGGCCCGCGTGTGACCAGGCCCAACCCAACATCCCTCCTGCCTCACCCTTGGTCCCAGGCCCAGCCAGGCCCGCCTTTGCGCCTTTTATCTGCGCCTGCTGGGCTCTGATTGGCTGCTGCTGTGCAGCCTTTCTAGGCAGGGCTGGAGGACCCACCTTCACTGCTCCTTTCTGGGGCAGGCTGGGGTAGGACCTCAGGGGCTCCAGCAGGGGGCCACAAAGGGCCAGGGGCACCCTGTCACATACCTCCCCCCGCAGAAAGGATTTGGGGTGCTGCTCCTGTCTATCCAGCCTTTGCTCTGCTTGTTCAGGGTCTGTGCTGCCAGGCTGCTCTGTCTGGAGAGTTTTTGACAGTCCCTTGCCCTCCTTAGTCAGGGTTTTGTGTCCCGGGTCTCTACCTGGAGAGCTTTTTTCACTCTTCATCTAGTTCCCTTTGTGGGTTCTTCACTGTCTGTGCCTGGCCCTGCTGGAGCACATCCTTGTGCACCAATCCGTCAGCAAGATTTGTGTCAGTGACCACCGTGGTTCCATCCCCTGCCTTCAGAGCCAGCTCTGGTGCACCTGCCTCACAAGCATTTGCACCATCAGACACCCTCTCCTTCTCTTGCCTATTCTTGGGACTCCTGCATTTCTTCCTGCACCATGTCCATGGCAAAACTTTTTCAAGTGACACACCTCTGCACAGCAAAAGTAATTCAGCCTTGTCCATCTCTCAGCCCCTCGCAGGGTTTCTGTGGCTTTTCCCGCAGTTTGCCCCTGCAATTCCATCCTTTTTCCCGGGGTTCACCCAAGGGCAGACCCTTCTTAAATGTCCTCTCTCTTCACAGCCATAACATCTCCTTGGCTGGGCCTCAGGCCTCCAGCCCTTTGGATCTCTCTTGTTTACCCAAAGAGGCTCTCAAGGCAGGCCTTCAGTGGCTTGGCCCTCTGGCTACGCCACACAGTCTAAGTGAATGAACTCCTTCCAGGGTAGCCAAGAGTTCAACAAACTGTCAGCCCTCACCAAGGTCTCCCGCCCCATCTTGAGGCCCACCAACTGCTCTGGGTTTCATCCCAGGGACCCCATAAACAGCAGCCACAAGCTGCTTCCTTTAATGAGTTGCTGCTGTTTTCCCTGGGCCTCTTCCCCCCATGTCCCTTTATCTTCACCTGTCATCTCAGGTTTACAGTTCTCAGGTCCCCTTTCTCCCAGATCCAGTATATGCAACCAGTCACACTGCTGTGGCCAGAGGACCCACCTTCACTGCTCCTTCCTTTTTTATAGACATTCTGATTAAAGTATTAGCAATATATAAAATCTAATATGGCACACATTAAATGGATTAAAAACTGGCTGACTGATAGATCTCAAAACAATTGTTAATACGGAAATTATCAGCATGTTAGGGTGTGTCTAGTGAGGTTGTGCAGGGATCCGTTTTTGGCCCAGTGCTATTCAATATTTTTATTGGAAGAACCATAAAGTCATTACTGATAAAGTTTGCAGGTGCCACAAAGATTGGTGGCATGGCAAATAGTGATGAGAACTGCTCAGTGACATGGAGAGAGCTTGATCACTTGGTAAGCTGGGCAAAATCAAACGTGCAGTCAAAGGCATGGTCATACATCTTGGAACAAAAACTGTGGGCCATGCATATAGGAGGCGGGACTGAATCCTGGAAAGCAGAGACTCTTAGAAGAACTTAGAGGTCATGGTGGAAACTAACTGAACGTGTATCCCCAGTGCAGTAGGGTGGCTTAAAAGACTTGCGTGGTACCTCACCATAATGGTGAGACCATTACTGGGTACTGTGTCCAGTCCTAGTGTCCACACTTTAAAAAGGAAAAATTAGAGAGGGTTCAGATGACAGCCACAGGAATGACTTCTGGCCTGGATATTCTGTCTTACAATGAGCACATCAGGGTACTACCTACTCTGCGGTAAAAGACCCACAGCATGGTTGCAGCTGGCCCCAGTCAGCTGACTTGGGCTCATGGGGATCTGGTTGCAGGGCTATAAAATGTCAGTGTAGACGTTCACTGTAGACATAGTCTTGAACACCATCCACTGGGACCTAATCTATTAACTATTTACTGAATACACATAAAGCGTTCCTGTACCAATAATTATCTACACATTAGGAAAAAGTTTTTCACTAGGAGGGTGGTGAAGCACTGGAATGGGTTACCTAGGGAGGTGGTGGAATCTCCATCTTTAGGGGTTTTTAAGCTGTGGCTTGACAAAACCGTTGCCAGGATGATTTAGCTGAGGATAGTCCTGCTTTGAGCAGGGGGTTGGACTAGACACCTCCTGAGGTCCCTTCCAACTCTAATATGCTATGATTCTATGATATTTGGTAGCAGAATCCTCTTTAATCCAGCATCCAAAAGCAAAATGAGATCCAGTGGCTGGAAGCTGAAGACAGCAAAGTTCAGACTGAAAATAAAGTGCGTATGTTGAACAGAAGGAAATCAACCATTGGACCAATTTACCGAGGGATGTGATAAATTCTCCACCCCTTGGAGTCATTAAATCGAGATTGCTAGTCTTGCTAAAAGAAATGCTGCCTTGAGCACCAGTTCTGCGCTTGATGCAGGAATTACAGGGTGAAGTTCTATGGCCTGCACCATGCAGGTCAAACTAGACGATCACAATGGTCCCTTCTGTCTTTAAAAATCTCTGAATATCCTGATAAATAAGAACAGTCGTCCCTGAAGGTCAGACAGCTTCAACCTGTGATCCCAGTCCTGGTCTCTAGCAACACATACTTAAGTTATTAAGTCCCTTTGAGATCACATCTTACAAGCTACCCCACTCCTACTTGCTATTCTCTCCTCCTTTCACATAGCCTCTTTCCCCTCACTCATGCCTTTTCCTTTCCAAGTCTCAATCTCTTCATCCGCTTGCCCCTTCAGTTTTCATTTCATGCCAGTAGATGATAAGCTGGCTGATGACTTAACCTCCACTCCACGCCAGAGATACTGTCCTAGGACTGTTTTGTGTTTTCCCTAAATCATGGCAAACACTGTGAATCGAACTATTACTTGAAGAAGTTCCCTTAAGGGAAAAGATAGCCTCGAGAGCAAAGGGCGCAACACTGGAGCCGCATCTCCTATGTGAAGGCCCCTGGGGCTGCTCTGACCAGCTTTTCGGTCAAATGCGTTGTTAATGCACAAGCTCCTTGTTGACGTAAAGTTGTCGAAGGTGCCCCAGGATTCCTTGAACGTATGATTATCCTTGCCTCAAAGAGCTTGCAGCCTGAAAGGAGAAGATGGGTGACAGGTGGGAAACAGGGAGTGTTATCTTTCCTGATGGGCCCAAAGTTTCACAGCGTGTCCGTGGCCTAGCCAGGATTTGAACTCGGATCTGCGTCCCAAGCCAGGGCCCTGGCCATGAAACCAGCCTGCCTGGCAACAAGCGACAGCAATTCACAATGTTTGGACAGAGTCTGTTTAAGGTGGCACTGGTCTGTAACATCGCACGTCCATGCACGCATGCATACCTTACGCTTTCCCCTCTAGTGGCTGGGCCAGAGCGGTTTATAAGTGTCTCAGTCTTCACACTAACAGAGCTAACAGAGCTGTGCCTTGTAGCTCAGTCAGGAGCAGCTCATGCTTTTAGCTCTAGCACCGAGTTCAGTCCCTACTGCCAACCTCCCACCCTGGGTGTGGCACCATGCACACGTGCATGCACACGCTCAGAGCACACTAGTGCATGACTACGCAGGATGATTCTCTAACCCATTACTCCTGTTTGACCCCATGTAGCGTCCAGTGACTGCAGTAGGGTTTCTCTGAATGAAGTTGCATTAACACTGCTGACCCAGCCCTAGTTTTCACAGCTTTCCCATCCCGTGGGACACCTTTTGCACTGCCTGCCACACCAGGCCCTGTGGGTCCTTGTTTCATGCTCTCCTGGAGTGACCTGGTTCCAAACCTTACCTGGCCTTTCAGCACCTTTGCACCAGCTCAGGGGTGAGGTTTTTCAGCTTCCTTCAAGGCTTGCTTTTTACAGCGAGCCTAATAAGGGCTGCGTTCAGGATCCCAGTCAAGACCCACCAGGAGAAGGGCTGTCTGCACACTAAAGCTGAAGCATTTGAATACTTGCTTGGCTAGATTTAGCAACTCTGCTGAACAGTTCCTAGAAGCTGCGACTGAGATTTTGTCTTTTCTCTTTGGCTGATTGAAGCTCACATTCACAGTTGCTGTCAATCCTAATTTGGAGGGAAAGTCATTTTTATTCCTACTATGCCCCACATCACTGACTCCTGTCCCCTTTGTGCTGAGCTCTGGGATTTTGGTTCCATTCAGTATTTTGTACCCTATCATGGCAGTTGGCGAGATGTCAGATGACTTCAGATCTGGTCCTTCAGTTCTGTTCAGTATTCTCCATCCTATCATGGCAGTTGGGAAGAGAAGTGTGTTGCAGAAGGGGGGGGGCGAGGAATTAACTCCCACTGTAAATCTTTGCTGGGGTGACATGAGAAAGGAACCAAACCTGACTCATGCTGTAAGTGCTGATTTGCTTTCCAGACACAGAGCTGTAAATTTATTTAACAGAGACTAATCTAAGGAAAGGCAGATGAGAGAGCTACTAGGAAACGTAGAGGCCGGCTTGCTGTTTCCAACTGGAAAGGCTGTCTGTATAATAGGGTTGTTTACTTTTTTCCTCTTTTGGCAAATAAAGATTTCCTCTCTCCTAGATAATGGAATTCCTAGTATTTGGGGTTGAATTCCAGATAAACCACAAGGCTCTATCCTTTGAAAGGGTTTAAGGTGTCATTTCTTGATATTAATTACAAATCCCCAGTGCCCCAGGAAGAGAAATAATACATGTTGCCTCACAATACATATTTTTGTGAATTTACAGCAACGAGCACGGTGTCTGTGAAAGATGTAGCCAACCATCCTGGGCTAGCTAAAAGTGGAATGTGCCTGGGTTGAGTCTAATTCTGCTCCATTGTTTCTCTCCATTGGAGTTGTAGCTCTATTCCTTGTCATGATTAATGGGCTTATTTATGAGAATATTGTTTCAATCTCGTTTCTCACAAAAAGTGACTTTGGATGTCCCACACACCCCCTTTGGGGAAAAAAATGGAGCAGTGAGGAAGAACTGGAGTGTTTTTGATTTCCTATGGTTGATAACTCCCTGCAGATTTTTGGAAGAGAACGGAGAGCTGAACCAGTTTTCTGCCCAGACTGACAGGCATGCCGTTTCTGAAGCTTTAGGGCCTCTGCTTTCCATAATTAAAGATTTTAATATTTCTGTTGTCAGATCATTTCTGAAAGGAATGGAAGCCTTCCCCTCCCACTCCTTTGTAAAGAACTCGCATATGCATAAAACCCACTAAACTATTAATAATCCAAAGTAATCTAACATTTTCAGCATGGAACATTGGGCCCAATCCTATGCTCCTTGTTCAGGCAATTTCATGATTTTATAACCATGACCCCTGTTCTTTGCCCCTCCTTTCTCTTGTCAGTCACACACTCATTCTGTCTTGTTCACAACAGCGTCACAAGCAGAGCTGGGAGAAATTTTTCAGACGAATAGTTTGTGTGCCGAACAGGCAGCGTCGGGTCGACTGAAACGATTTGCGAATTGGTGCCAAGATCGAACGGAGAAAGTCAAAGTGTTTCAGTAACTGGCAAATAAAAATGTTTCATTTGGTTAGGAAAAAATTCATTTTGATTTTCAGGCGTTTTGACAAAAACCAGGGGAAGAGGATTAGTCACAAACCAGCTGAGGATGGGGAAATGCTGCCGCTGATGCCACCCGTACAAGCGTTAGCCCAGTAGTCAAGGCGCTACTTGGGATAGGGGAGACCTGATCACTTGATTATGGAGCCATTCTTACACTGTGATTGTCCCAGTGACCACATCTTCTCCTGGGCTTCATCTACAAATGATATGGCTCACGGCTGTGCTTTCCTTCCCAAGGATTAGCTGGGCGGTGGCTTGGTGGAGGCAGCTGCCAGACTGCCCTGGGGTGATGGATCAGAGCTCAGAATGAGTGGGGTGAGGGGTCGGGGTGATGTGTACAGATGGGTGGGTGGGCCTGGTTGCACACAGACCAGGTGGGTGTGGAATGTGGGGATGCAGGCGCAGAGGGAGCAGCTCTGTGTGTGTGCAGCACGAATGTGGAATGGGTGGTGGTCGCTGGTGTCCGGAGGAATGTGCTTGTACTGAGTGGAAAGCGAAGATGCAGCAACCACAGGCGTGGAAGGAAGACTAGCTGAGACACATGGAGTAGGTCAAACAAGCAACATGTCTCTCACCTGATGCAAATATGTGTCAGTTAGAATTTACCGATTGCTTGTTTGCAAATGTAGGTGTGTTTGCCTTGAACCTCTCCTGAGGATATGGACATTTGTAGCAGCAAAGTGAAAACAGAGGCAGATCACAGCAGGGCAGAAATTCCCCTGGACAATAGCTGCATCGGGTGCTGCCCGCAGAGCAGACTAAGGGCTTGTCTACACTTACAGAGCTGCACCAGTGCAGCTCCGCTGCAGCGCTCAGTGAAGACGCTGCCTGTGCTGATGGGCCGACAGAGAGTGGACTAGGTGTAACCATGTCATCCGAGGGGTGGATTTTCCACCCCCAGAGCGACACTGTTATACTGACATAGATCTATAGCGGAGACCAGTCTAAGGGCAGCCCAGAGATGTGGGAGCAGGGGAATGTGAGTTACTCTGCAAATGGCTCTGGGTTTGGATGCAGGGCTGGTCTTTGCTGACAGCCTCAGTAACTGCCCCTCATTTACATAAATGTAGCCAAGTTTTCAGCTTCAGGCTCTTCCCTCAGGCAAATAGGCAGGCTGATGGGGAACACAGAAGGGCCCATGCTAAAGAAGCAGCCAACCAGAGTGAGTGACACTTTGGGGGTAGCTTGATTATTAGGTCCTGTCTGCCCAGTTTTACTCCTGGCAACCCCGCACAACGCCCACAAAGAGATTTAATATTCCAAGTCATGTGGCCACGTTTGCCCCTTTGGAGAATAAAGCTCAAGCAACATTGCCAAAAGGTGTGACGTATTTTATTTTTTTCTTGCACCAAAGTCTACAGCATTATTTAATCACACTAAGCAGTTGTCTTGAAGAAGCATGCACAAGGTAGTGTTTTGCAGCTAACATAAGAAAGCATTAGAGCCTGGGGACCAGCTCCCTACCAATGGAAGCGGTAATAACTCGTTACTGTACTGTCTACGTGGCATTCTCATCTCTGCAGAGGCCATCAATGGAGACTTTCTGAATCAGAAGTGCTGCCTTCTACAACTGCTTAAACAGAACTCAGAGCATAGGCTGTGGTTTATCAAAAATGAAATATTCACATCTCAAGTTGCCTTAGCTCAAGCCCTGAACACTATCAAGGTATTCCCTCCCAATAATGAATAAAATTCATAGTCACTATAAAATATTTTTTGTTTTAATCTCATGCAGTTTTTCCTTAGGACTCACTTTTTAGGATAAAAACAGCGGTTACAATATTTTTTTAAAAATGACAAATGATGTAGTAGTAGAAAATTCAACCTATGGTTGAATTGTTTGGTGCCTTTATTAATTGGTCAACTATTGTAATGTGTGTCAAGGGAAACTGTTACAATTTTGGATGCATAGGTGGAGATCTTTGATTCCTTTAAAATAAACCACAATGCTAGCAACAATGCAATTCATAAGGAGACTTGGATGATCAGAAAACGAGGCATAAATTGATTTTTCAATGGATTCCATCACATGTTGGCTTATATGGGATCAAGGCAGCTGATGATCTGGCAAAAACTGGAAGACTGGAAAGTCAGGTTGGAGTGACAACAGTTGAGGATATTGATGCCCTATCATGGGAAATACTAGTTGACGTAAATGGTCAAAAGATGAAAGATCCTATGATTGATATTAAAGCAGCAGCAGATTCATGTGGCTCTAGGGTAGCCATGATGTCACACAGAATGAACTTCTATCTCAGATGGTCCCTTGCACGCCTTCTTCCTTCGTCAATATTCAGTCTGTCATCAGCTTTCCATCTCAGCCCTTCTGAAGCTAAAAAGATGTGGAATGTAACCTTCCGTGGCAAGGGAAATTGCCCACGATCCTAACCCCCGTTACCTAGGAGTCACTCTCAGTGGCAGCCTTACCTATCAACTACATATGATGCAGGTGAGCCATTAAATGAAGATTCCCATCAATATCATCTAAAAGCTAGCAGGTCTTGGCTGGGGTTGTGATGCTCAAATTTGACAAATGGGAATACTGCCTGGAGTTTATTCCGTGGCTGAGTAATGCGCACCTGTTTGGGGAAGGGGCTCACACATGGCCCCTCATTGATATCCAGCTAACTGTGGCTAGGGGACTTGTAAATGCTGTGGCATCCAGTCCTCGCAAACATCCATCCTCCAACCGTTGGAGCAACATTGCGTGAGTACAAGAAAGCTCTCACTAACCAAAAGCTCCCTCTTCATGACAGCCTTGTTCAACCATCTTGCACTTGCTGTACGTCTTGCTGACCCATTCTGGGATGCTGAAGAAGCTCTTCTGTCACCCACCTCCAACCCAGAGGACCCCGGTGGATAAAATGGACAGGCTCTGATGTAAACAACAAACTCATCAGAAATGATCCCACCACTGAACCAGCTGCCTTCTTGCGCCATCAAAGACACTGGATGACCATCAACTATATTAAGAAGTTACATGGAAGATGTATGCACCTGATGTACAAATGGGGAATCAATGATTCACCAGAGTGCATTGAACACACTGTGAAGAAGTACCCCATCTTTTCATTTCCAGGAGGTAAGGCAAATGTACGCTTTGCATCTTCTGAAGCCCTCAAATGGCTTTTAAATCTTTGTATTAACTTGTAAATGTTGCTATTTCCATATGAAAGAAGAATCAATATGGGAGAATTTAGGCTTCTTAAATCCCTCAAAAATTGCATCTTCCCACCTCATTTGTGGATGACCTCATACTCTACATCCTTCGACTTCAGCTCTTTAAACTTCGGTAGAAGCGTATCTTCTTCTGCACATTAGACATGACCACACCATTGCAGTCATCTTGTGCTTAGCTGGTGCAAGGCTAAGGCAAGCGGTGTAACTTGCCAGGATCTCCTCATTTGTGAGAAAGCAACTTGGAAATAACATTCGCTATTGTGAGCTTGCAGACAGGGCACACTGCAGGAATGAAAATCAAGAGAGACGAGACCAGGATAGCGCCTCTCTGCAAGATGTGTCAGGAACATGCTTCAACATTTGTGCATGCTGTTCAATGTAACCTTATAAGGAAAGCGAAGCTTTTCAGATTGGACACCTTGGCTCAAGGCCTCACAGAGGACCTGGTATGGGTCACCCGATTCATTCCCGAACTACGTGGCCTGATATGATCGTTGTGAGACAAGACGACAACAACCACTGACACAATGCATTCTGAATGGAAACCATTTTAATTAATACACATGCTCTAAGCAGACAGAATTGTTTCCCTGGCACGGTCTTGCTGATAAACAACCTCAGCACAGTAATGAGTTGAATGCTGTCACTCAAGAGAGCACAGAAATTCAATTTCCAAGTGGCTGAGCTACTGAGGCCTGCCTCTGAACCACTGAAATCTGCATGTGAGCAGAACGTCTTGCCCGACACCTCGGGCTGCACTCTCCTCCTCATTGTCCCGGAGCTGAGGACCCGAAGGCAGCTCTAAACAACCCCCCCATGTATCAGCAGGACAGCGATTAGGTGCTTCAGGCCGGCACTGAGTCTCAGAGTTTCTGGACAGCCTTTTCGTGCTGCTCTGGCAGTTCCCTGCTCTGCCTAACCCTTTCTGCAGTGTGAAGAGGGCCCTTTGTAGCCTGGCACATTGCTCCAATGCAGCCCGCTGACCTATTCCTGTGGTGCAGACACTTGTGCTGATGATCTCATTTCTGCTCCAGCGCCTCACGGCTTGCTAGTTTCATTCATTTTTATGTTCCTTGCAGGAGCAACTCATGGGCCCCTGAGTATGGGTGTCTCCTCCCCAGGCCTGATCCAGAGCCAAAGTCTGGCTGAAACATTGATCTCAATTCTTCTCCTCTGTTTCTTTCTGACCCCCTCCCACCGCCTTTCTGTGAGTGCCCGCCTCGGACCTCTAGCTATGGCTCAGTTTGCAGTGGGCATTGGCTCAGCTGGTCCTGGAGCTGCTCAGGTGACAGTATGGTTTAAATCTGCCATTCCTCCAAGGGCAGGCCAGCCTTGTCGCTTCTGTCATGGATTGGGTCTCAAAATTGAGCCCGAAGCCACTCTCAAACCTAGAGCTGTACGTGCTGCTGCTAAGCCACAATGGAGGCTGTCTGGGCAAGTTCTCCCATTGGCGCCCAGCAATCTGAGCACCTCTTTGCTTTATTACTTTTAGTGGCTGGCAAAGCTGTGCCAGGGTATCGAGGAGAAGCATCCAAAGGAAGACGTGGGTTTCTGAAATTGAGGTTAGGCACAGGGCATTTGCTCTCCCAGCCCAGCTGATAGTACTTACACGCAAAGAGCTCTGGGAAGGGCCTTTCATGGAAAGGCGGGTCAATGGCTTCATGTGATTGGTTAAGCTCATACTCACAGGCTAGTAGGGTCGCACTTCTCTGTGTTTGCCTTCGGCCATTGCCCGCCCCAGAGCTGAGCAATGGCATGCTTCTGATCAGCAGTGAGAACCAGGCGGGAAGTGAAGAATGTGCCCGCTTAGCCACATTTCTGAGAGCTCTCTGGTGACCTCAGTTGCCAGCAATGCTGCTTGCCCAGGAGAAGCCATGCTGTTTTGTCTCTGCAGTTCCATTTGACCTCCCTACTGCGCCACAGAATTGCTTTGAAGATGTGACACAACTCAGTCCTTGTAAGGGAGATGCCTAGAGCATGGGGCTGGGAGTCAGGAGATAGGGTTCAGCCGCTGGCCTGTCAAGTGACCACGGGCAAGCCCTGTCACCTCTCCATGACTCAGTTTCCCCTTCTGTAAAATGGGAGAAAAGCGCTTTGAAAGCACTGGGTATTCTGACTGCCCGCAGGGCAGTGGATAGGGCCAGGGTGTGCTTTACTGCTCCAGAGGCGTGAAAGGCGAGGAGGGGATGAGGAGCCGGGAGCCCCCTTACACTGCTGTACAGCAGCAGGGCATCAGTAGATTCTCTGTGCTCCAGCCCCTGGCCTCACTAGGCTGGAGCACTCCTGGCACCCCCAGGGGAAGTGCACGTGTGCCCCATTGGCTGCAGATATCTGTGCTCAAACTGACAGGAGAGAGCCCCTAATCCGTCTCCGGAGGGGCATCATCCAGCTCTAACACGGATGCACAGGCCTATGCCTGGGAGACCTTAGTGGACTGGTAGAGTTCCTACAAAGCAACCTCTTAATTGCATGTGTCTTTAGATTAAACAACAATGAGGATTTCAAACTCCAGATGTAAATTGCTTCAGGGTTACACAAATAATGGGCCAACTTGTCAGGTGCTGTAGGTGAGCTTCTAATGGAGCTACCGCCACCTATACCAGCTGAGAATCTGGCCCTGCATTGGTACCACAGGCCAGGGGGAAGAAACGCCCAGGGTCCTATAGCTAACTGCTCCACTAGTGTGTTATTTGTGGTGCTGTTCACCAGGGATCAGACACAAAGCCTTGGGGGAAAGCCTGTGGATTCTAGTCTCCCATGAACATGCTAGGGAGATTTCCATGGGGAATCACCATCAGCATGAGTAGGTATTGTGCGTCAGACTCTTGGATGTATTCATGGGAGCATGGCCTCTAGTCTTCTTCATGTATCTGATGCTACTACACCAGAAGGAGCATGAACCTTTCAGCCTAGTGTGTTGGTGCTGGAAAAAACCAGACCCATTTCCTCTGGCTGATGAAGGATGCTTGAGAAACAGCCATTTGGGTAATGTGCTGAGGAGCCTTGGTGATGAGAGCAGGATTAAAAACTGAACAAAACAACAAAAACCAAATCCTTACTTGCACAGCAGTTGAATGCACAGCACCAAGTTCTACTGTCAGCTTCATTGCTTATAAACCCATTGGGCCAAATTCTTCCCTGGAGTAACTCCAGTGATTTACCCCAGGGGCAAATTTGACCTACGAGCTTCTCTAAGGCTGCACAACTGAAACTGGCAGCAGAATTCATCCCAAGCACTGTGGGAAAGCACACACTATTCTGTATTAAAAATGCAACACCGTGGGCCCCGAGAATCTAAAAAAAATACATCCATTATCATAGTCTAATGTGAATTAATAATACAAGGGTTAAAAAGAGACAAACTGGGTCTAAATTGTGCATTCAGTAACTCCACTGAAATCAATAGAACTACACGGAGTCACCCCAGGTCAGGATCTGGCCCCTAGAATGTAATGCAGAACGACTCCTTTTAATATTTTTAGAACCATCCAAGAGAATTTGATAGCAGGGCTCCATTAAAAGAGGGGGCGCGTCTATCAAACTATATAGGATGGATCAAAATTCCTATAGAAAGCTTAGCATACAGAAAAATCCAACAATTTTTCATGAGAAATTTAAACCTTAATTGCTTTCTTATAAATATATTTTTTACCAAGTAGTTTTACTCTGAAATGTCTCTTTAAGAAGACGACTAGAACGGGCTTTGATTTTTTTTTTAAAGGCCAAATGGTATCTCCATGTTACATATGCTGGGTGTTTTCTGTTAATAAAGCCACAAATACCTTATCCCTTTTGGGGAGGTACTGCTCTCTGTAATTGTAGTACATTGTGCTGTTGGTCTGGGTTGTTTTGTGCCATTTTCCACCATGCTAAACATGAGATTTGGATTCTAACTCTGGCTATGTTATGAGTGAAAGGAATTGGTGGTCTCCGTCTACCCCCCTGGAAATCCATCCATGCCACAGAACTCCCACATGTTTTGGTGCAATTCAGAACCCAAGGAACTTTATCCTGCACCACTGAATTAATGGAAGTTTTCCCCCTGATTTGAACAGGAGCTCGATTGTGTCCTTGGAAGCTGTGCTCAGTAGCAACAAACATAGGACTAGCATGACAGGAGTAATGGAGCCATCTGCACTGAGCAGAGAATCTTGGGTACCTAGCCCGGACTGTGCAATCAGCTCATTGCATTTGCGTACACCGCAGTTCAACAAACTGATTCAACTGAGTTTTCTAAAAAATGTTCCTGGCCTTAGTTAATTTACATCGACAGACTGCAGTCCTTTATTGGGGCGAATGCTTTGGGACATTTTTTTAAGGGGATTGGATGAGGACAAAGGAGTTATAAGCAACATCCATCTGTTCAAAGAGTTCACACTAGCCCATCTTTAATTGGAGGGGGAGCTATGTGTTGTTAGGGTAACTGATAACTGCTGGGCACGGGGCCTATTGCTAATCTGATTCGGGGCAGACCAGATTTCCAGAGGGGAGCATCTGCCTGCTGCTGGATCACGCATGATTTAATTCACACTTCACTGGCTGTTTGTCATGGAAAGAGTGTAAAACCAGCCAGGAGACAGAGCAAACAAATTGACCCTAAATCAGATGGAAGGAAATTTACTCTATGAAGGTTAACATAGGCTATAATCTGGACTTCATTGCTACATCTCGGTTACTGTGATTAGTGTTCTTGGATGCACGGGCTACAGAAGATGGTGAGAAGCAAAGTCAAAAGTGTCCAGAGTCAAAACGTCCCAAGAACAAAATGAGTTTGAGATTATTGCAAGCCCCATCCAAAGGACCTTGCTATTGCCAGAGTAAGATGGTTTCTCTTGTCTCTCAGTACTGAGATTTTAATCTCCTGTTTTTTAGAGCTGCTGCAGCGCCGGGGCCTTTCGCAATTGCGAAAGGAAGGAATTTCATTTGAGTCAGTGCTGAAAGAAAGCGATGGATGAACAGGGCCGTCCCTGCGGCTGCTTATTTGCTGATTTGTAGAAACAATGACTCTTTAAAACTCATAGGGAGACACAAAGACTGTGATCTTGGAAACATGCTTCGCCTGGAAGGTGCGATCCAGATACTCGGACATGTCCACCTCCACCTCGATTGTCTGGGGGCCTTTCAGGCTTTGCACAAGAATCAGTTCTCCCGTCTGCCGGTCTGAGCGCTGCATTACAAAATGCCCTCGGCTGTTGCCCCCGACGATCCCAAAGCGCAAGCTGTCAGGCCCAGGCCGTCCCGGAGCAGAGGCAGTCGCCATACGGAAGAGAGGGGTGGGGGTTATTAGATTGGAAGGCAGAGGGAGATAATGGAAGGAGATGGACTTTGGGGCATGGTGGCATGATCTGCTGTCCATTGGGCAGGGGTTGCGTTCACATTGGCTAGCAACGAAAGAAAGGACAAGGGTTAAGGCTCCCACCACTTCTACGTCATTGCCATTGGACCTTTGTGCTCTGTTCAGTTTCAGAGGGGCCGCTCGTGATCATGCAGAGAATTGATTGTCACGTATATTGCCCACCCATTTCCTAAACCACCGCCACCCAACCAACTTCGGGACAAAGCAGCATTCACCGCTGGATGGCCGGGACCCCACAGACCTGGGGCAGCTCTTCCATGGCTTGGAAGCCTGAAAAAGAGCAGCCCAGGGGCCACATTCTGTTCTCTGTTACACCAAAGCAAATCTAGGGTAACTCCACTGAAGTAAATGAAATTACTTTGGGTTTACACCTCTGTAGCTAAGCATAGAATCTGACTGAACTAGGGCCCTCCCACACTGGAGGCGCAAGCCCCTCCGGGTGTGCTACACAGGAGGAGGGAGACCCTCCCAGCTTGGGGAGGCAGAGTCCTGCTAGAGGGGTTTGAGTTAGCATGCTGAAAATAGCTGGGTGGACATTGCAGAGGTTCTGGCTGGCGTGTTCTTCTTACCAGAGTCCTTTCCCCATGTTTGACAGCCATCTCCCAAAAGCAGGCATCTTTTAACATTGTAGTTCAAAAAGGCAAATAGACTGTGGCACTTTTTCAGCCAGGGGGTATTTTATCTGGAGCTCCCGGGGCATCGGTTCTCTTGCAGTTCTCTAATACTTACAACGGTGATGTTTTCACATAGCTGGCATTGCCGCTAGACCGTGGGCATTCGGGGCTAACGCACTGAAAGCCTCCTCCTGTGTTAATGCACGTCATCCCCCTGGTGCAGTTGTGCTGAGACAGGCCACACTCGTCTATATCTGCAAAACAGCCAAAGTGCAGAAAAGTGACCATCAACTGGCGCCAAGGGCCTTCCACGGTCACTGTCCTTCAAGAGATGCCTATAAAATATGCTCCCTTTTGCAAACAGAAAAAAAAAAAAGGGGGGTTATTTTTAATTTCCAGCCCTGCAAACTTAGCCTGCATACTGAGTTAAGCTGGGATTTATCCAACATAACCTCATGTGCAATAAAGGCTTTGAAGACCATGTTCTGATCTTGTTTATGCCCATGCAATGTCAGTACCTGCTGTCCACAGGGACACCAGTGCAGTCCCAGGGGAAACAAACGTAGTAAATAGCGTTTTGCTACTACAGAAGGAGGGAGCCCAGTTTCCCATCCCTCCACCCCAAGCGCCATCAAAATGGAAAATTCTTGCTTTGTTTCTAAAATCAGCAAACATTTATGGCCTGATTCTCACGTGGGCTTAGCACCCAGAGGCATGGCCCGATTCTTACAAGGGCTCAGCATCCAAATCTGCTGAGCTCTTTTGAAAATCTTACCCTCCAGAAGCAGATCTGCTCAGGGCCATTTTTCAGAGTGGATCTGCACTTGGACTTCACACAGCAGTGAGACTCAGCTCCGTTGCCATGGTCACAGACATACGAATTCCCCCTCGTTAGATCTGCCTTGTTATAAATTATTTTAAATAATACTAAACGTTTTTACTGAGCTGTAAGGGTTAACACTGATTACTCAATTGTCTTTCATGCTTGTCCTCCTACATTTAATCGCATTACTGGGAACTCTTTTTTATTTTTGGGGGGGAGGAGGGATCAGAAGCTGCCCTTCTACCCTGTTAGCCTATTACAATCACAGCATCTTTTAACGTGGTTAAATGGTTCAACGTAAGGAAGAAAACATGATAGCAGCAATTTTTACCTGTTCCCTCTTAGCCCCTTTACCTTGCAGTCAGCATCTTCTAAATACACATTACCTTTCTCCAACAAAGTGAGTTTAAAAAAAATCTAGTGAACTTGAGAGAAATGCTAGCATTTTCCAGCTCTTCCTTTCCTCAGTCATTCTGGCACATAAATGGATGCTTTTCATATTATAACCTCTGCCTGTAACTAGGTTAACCCTTGCTAGCCCAAGAAAATCAAAGAAAGGTCTAAACTAGAGCAGAAAAATGAAAACCGATTTCTGTGATGGATTTCAAAATTAGAGTCGTTTGAAACTTACCCATTTTTTGTTTTGCAAAAATTTTTGTAAAAAAAAAAAAAGTATGGACAGAATATTTTAATTTAAAATGTTACCAAACCATTTTCAAAAATTGTATGTTTTCAGTAACTGCTCCTTCCCCCTAAAGTTAAAAGGCTCTAAATTTTTCACAAAAAAATGTTTTTTTGACAAAACTGATGTTTTTTCATAATGAATTTCAATTTTGAAAAAGACTGTACTTTGATGAAAATCTAATCACCCAAACAATTTCAACCAGGTCTAGTCAAATCTTTTAAAATAACCAACTGTTTCTCTCATGTGAATTCAAACAGGAACAAGTGAAGAGAAGAACTTCAAAGATGATCAGGGGAATGGAGGATCGGTCTTATGAGAGGAGACTGGAAAAGCTTGGCTTAGCAAAATGAAGGCTGAGAGAAGATCTTATTGCTCTCTACAAATACATCTGGGGGGTAAATACCAAGGAGGGTGAGGAGCTATTTAAGCTAAAGGACAATGCTGGCACAAAACAAATGGGGATACACTGGCCATGAACCAATTTAGGCTGGAAATTTGGAGGTTTCTAACTATCA
>ML675614.1:2563643-2669850 GCA_007922155.1 Mesoclemmys tuberculata | reverse complement strand
GGGCTAAACAACTTAATTAGTTTTACATTGGAGCTTGATAAGTTTATGAACTGATCATGTGATGGGGTTGCTTGTGATGGCAGGGACTAGACCTGATGACTCACAAAGTCCCTTCCCATCCTATGCTCCAATGTAACTGGGTTAAAATAAATAAATAAACCTTAAACACACAAGTGCCTCCGAACCAGAGAATAACCTGCTCTAATCCACTAAAACTTCTTTTTAAAAGGCATAACAATTGTCTGTTTTCTTAGGACAGATACTTTTAGTGTGTTTTAAGGAACTATGATGGGGGCCGTTCCGATCATGCTCCAGGTGGCCTGGCTTGGCTCTGCAGATACCCTCCTCTCAGTCCCCTGGGAGGTCTTGCAATAAATTACTCCAGGCGAGAAAACTTCAATAAGGTTTGTCCTTGTTGAGACTTATTTATTAAGTCTTATCAGGATACAGACCCTATGGCCCCCCAGTCCCAAACTGTGATTCTCTTAAAATTCCACAGTATTTCCTTCTCGGGGCCTGTGCTGTGATTAAGGCAAAGGTGCAGCTGGTTTTCTAATTACACATCCTGGATGTGTAGCAACTTGGTCATCTGGCTGGTCGTTAGTTGCAACAACTGGCTCTGGCTGATTAAGTATCTCTGAAGCTTCTTCTACAGCCACCATCTGTAGAGTTTACTCTGTTGATCGTTCTAACTGTAGATGTCGAAGGTTTCTGTTGAACTCTCCACTGTTGGTCTGAATCAAATATGGTCTGGATGATTGATTCTTTTTCCTTATGACAGCTGGAGCTCTCCATCCCTTTTCACCATCCAATCTGACACGAACATGGTCACCAGGTTCTAGACCCAGCAGTTTTCTGGGGGTATGTCTACACTGCCAGTAACTGGGGGATCAATGCAGCTGGATTGACTCAGCGTGTTGTGAAGACCCACTCAATTGATCCCGGAAGCGCTCTCTGGTTGATGCAATTAATCCACCTCCCCAACAGGAGTAAGGGAGTCTCTGGTCAACTCAGTGCAAGTGAAGATGCTGCAGTATGGCAACATAAGTAAATTGACAGGAGATATACAAGCAGCTTTATGTAGCTTGCATATCTTCCGTCGACCACTGGCAGCAGTGGAGACCAGGCCTTAGTGTTGTCTGTGTAAAAGTGTTTGTCAGCTCTTTTTGCCTTTTTATCTGATTTGGCTACACTCTTCTCGTCTGGACACTCTGGAGAATTATTCTTTTCTAAAGCTGGAACAGACATTCTGAGTTGTCTTCCCATCAGGAGTTGTGCTGGACAATATCCAGTAGCTGCTAGGGGTGTTGAGCTGGAACCCAGAAGAGCAAGAAATGGATCTTCCTGCTGTAGGATTTTCTTAGCTCTCTGTACAGCTCTTTCAGCCCCTCCATTTGCTTGTGGGTTATGTGGGTTGCTAGCAATATTATCAAAATCATATTTTGTTTGGAATAACTTAAAATCTGCTGCAGTGAATTGTAGTCCATTGTCCGTCATTGGTTGTTTTGGAAAATTGAAGCGAGCAAAAGTGCACTTCAGTTTCTCAATAACACTGCAGCATGTTATGTCTTTCAAGTCCGTTACTTCCAAATACCTGGAAAAGCAGTCCACTAGGATGTCCTCTGACTTTGCATAACTCTGCAGCTAGTCTCTTCGAAGGGCTGTGTGGTAGGAGTGTTGTTATTTAAGGTTCTATTTGATGTGTTGTGTTGGTCTGTTAGTTTGGCAGTGTTCACAGGCAGATACTTTATTCTTTATGTCCTTGCTGATGCCTGGCCAACACACTGACTAGTTGGCCCGTTCGTGGCATTTAGCTAATCCATGATATTCATGGATGAGGTTTAGGATTTCTCCTCTTATTATGTTTGGAATTATGATGCAATCACCTTAATCAGGGGTCCATTTGACTCGCTTAATTGTACATGAACGACAAAGTAGTCTCTTTTCACTTTGGCAGTTTCCTTTAGATACTAGGACCAGCCGTCTCTTATGTAACTGGGAACTTCCTGAAGTGACATGTCTCTCAAGGTTGCTTTTGTAGCTGGAGTAGTCTCTTTTCTGACTGCTTTGTATGCATCCACAACATCCATGTATGCCTTTATGTCATCTTTGAGCTCAGGGACAGTTGAGTGCAAAGCTGGGCTCCATGACAGAGTGTCTGCTACTACCAGATTTTTCCCAGGAACATATTTAGCAATCAGATTAAATCTCATTAACCTTATCAATAGACGCTGGCATCTCAGCAGTGCTTGATCCAGGTTTCTTCTGTTGAAGAGGATTACAAGAGGTTTGTGGTCTTTTAGTGTCAAAGCATTGTGGTACGCCAGCCCCCCTTTCTGGCGCTCGCCCACTGGCGACAGTCTCTGCAGGCACTGGGGCCTGAGGTAGTCCTACCCCAGTCCAGGTAAGTCTCTGGATCTTCCCCTCTCTTTGGGCCACTCCCTACAGGGCAAGCAGGTGCATGCCTTACTGTAGGCCTGAGGGGCTGTCTCCCCAACCTCACTGGGGAGGGCAGCTAGCCTGTTTGTGTCAGTGGCCCAGCAGGGTACCTGCTCTTCCTGTAGGCTGGGGGTCCAGGTTCAGGGTCTCCTCTGCTCTGCTCCCCCAGCAGTAGAAACCTCTATCTCCATCTCCAAAACTCCAGCAGCTCCTTCCTCTCCTCCTCCCAGTCTTTAGTGCAGGCAGGGCTTAAGTACACCTGGGAAGGTTCTTAATTGGTTCCAGGTGCCCCTGATTGCCCAGTGTGGGTTTATGTACACCTGGGTAGGTTCCTAATTGGCTCCAGGTGCCCCTGATGGCCCAGCTGCAATCTCTCTCCTGATTGTAGGGAAGAGGGCTTTGAGCATTCTAGGGATCACATATCGGCCCTGAAGTACCCTGCTGTAGCCATCTGGCTTGACTTTACCACAGCATGCAATCCACACAGATATCTGGAAAAGTTCTCACTTGCCCATATGCTTACCAGGCACTCCTTTTCAATCTGTGCATATAGTTTTTCTGCTTCTGTGAGTGCATGAGAGCAAAATGCAACTGGCTTCCACTCCAAGCCATGTTCTTGCTCCAAAACCCCCACCTAAGCCATAGGTGTCCTCACTGACCATGGTGGGTTTGTTCACATGGTACTATTTGAGAACTGGAGTTATTAGGGTAATTTCTCTCACCATGTGGAAAGCAATTTCTTGATTTGGCCCCCATAGCCAAGATGTATTGGACTTTAACAATTCATTCTGTGGTTTTGTCCCTGTAGAAAGGTCTTGTAGATATTGACCAAGGTAATTTACCATCCCCAGTACAAATCTCAGCTCTGGTACATTAGCTGGTACACTCAATTTTCAAATTGCTTTTACTTTCTCAGGGCTAGGACAGATTCCATCTTTGATTATTGTCTGTCCTAAAAACTCAATTTGGGGTAGGCAGAAAATGGATTTTTGCTTGTTTAGCTTCTCTCCAGACTGACAAAGGTCCAGACTGACGAAGGTTTTCTTGTATTCTTCCATTGAAGATCCACATATCAAAATACCATCCATATAAACTACAACTCCATTTTTATTTGTTAATAGTTCTGCCATCTTTCTTTGGAAAATTTCAGGTGCACTAGTAATCCCAAAAGGTAATCTTTGAAAGCAAAATTCCTAGAGGGTGTGCTAAATGTAATGTGCCAAACTCCACTCAAGGCATCCAGCCTGGAGAATACTATAGTGCCTTTCACTTTGGGAAGGCAGTCATTCAGTGTAGGGAGGATATATTTTTCTCTCACAACTGCTTCATTAAGTCTTTTAGGATTCACACAGCTTCATATTTTTCATTATAATTTATACTATTGGGGCACACCATGTTGGCTCAGAGATTTTCTGTATGCCAATCCACGCCATTCTCTTTAACTCAGTTTCCACTTTCTGAAGTAATGGGATAGGAATCCTGTGAGGTGTAAGTACACTACATGCTTCAGTGTTGTCTCTGAAAGTGAATTGTACTGGATCTACTTTCAAAAGTCCAATATCATCAAATATGCCATCGAGTTTGTCCATCTTTCTCACTAGGTCCATCATGGCTGCCATGCTGTGGCCGAGAAGGCTGTTGGTCTGTGATCCTTTGATCACCTACGGAGACAAAAGCTTTTCATTCAGAGTGTAGGTTGTTTCTGCGGTGCACTAGCACATACAGTTCAGAATACTTCTAGAGATAGCCAGAGTTGTGTCAGGTGACTTCATGTTTCAGAAGGATTGAAGATGATTGAAAATCCTTTCTGTAACTGATGTCTGCTCTTGAGTTAGTTGTCAAATCAATAGTCTTGCCGTGAATATTCAGTTTCATTGTTCAGGCAGACTTTGTGCCATCACATGTGATAGATCCCAGAAAACAACGGCTCTTGGTTGTCCATAATATGAGTCAACTCCCTGAATGCCTAGGTACCTGCTTTGCTATTTGAATAGCCGTGTGTAGGATTAAGTCTGTTTTACATTGTAGCTGCTGTGAAAGGTTCTTATCCGTTAACCAGCCAAAAGCTGGGGTTCTTCTACCTGATGCCTGGATCTGAGGCTTTAATAAAAACATCTAATATATTGCAAGACTTACGATAAAATCAGGAGAGTTAGCAGCATCGAGGCCTTGACTCAACAAAGCACTAAAGCACAGATTTAGTTTGGAGTGCGGAAAATCCCACTGTCTGTCCCTTTTACCTCCCCCCCCACTCTTTCTATTGGGAAAGGGGAGAAAAAAAGAGAGAAAATGAGACTTTTGACTGGCTCTGTTAGAGACATACCTTCCATGGGGATACCTTGATTTTGGCTTCCTGCCAGCTCACCTGCTGGCTCCTCAGCAGCCTACCTGGGATGCTGAGAGGTAGAGCCTGGTAGATTTGGGACACCCAGCTCCCAGGGTCACTGATCCTTGGCAGCCTGGAATTACCACTTGACACCCAGCTCTAATAATGTATCCACACAGGGTGAAATCCTGGAATCCACAGGAGTTTTGCCATTGAATTCAGTGTGTGAGGATTTCACACGTTGGGCCTGATCCAAAGCCCACTGAAGTCATTGGGAGTCTTTCTAACTATAAAACCTTTGCACATATTCAGTTGTACCCAGCAGGTCTTTGTGACAGGAAATTACACATGAAATCAGAAAATAATATAGCTTCTGCAAATGCTCTTTTGTTTCCTGCAGTAGGCCGGAGAGTGACATGCTTAGCTACCAGTGAACAATGCCTCACCTTCACAGCTTTTCCCGTCACTGAGGAGCTTGTATCCACTGGGGCAGGAGCAGCGATAAGAGCCGGGAATGTTGATGCAGGCATGCATGCACAGACGAGGGATTCCCTCCAGCTTGTAAACCTCACACTCATTTACGTCTGCAGAGAAAACACACCGTGCCGTATAATGCAGACCTTTGCGCACAGGGTCCAGCCTGGCAAAGAGTCCATGCTGACAATTGTTTTGCTTTTTGCCAGGACAAGAGCACCCAGGAATGGCAGCAAACTGCTTGTTTCCTCCCAAGAATGGCCATGAATGGACCACAATGGCGAAACTTGTGAAACGCCAAAGGCATAATGTTACCAGAGAAAGGACATTTTGGTGCTTAATGTTGTGGGATGAAATCTGACTCACCCACTTTTGGAGCTGGCTGTTTTGATTCTAGCCCATGCTATATGACAAAACGAGTGACTGCTGTACACAGGTCACGGGCCATGCAAAACGTGCACTCAGATTGGACTAGAATTTCCTTAATGAAAGACTACTGTGCTGGGCTTTGCACGTTATGGAGTTCTCGGGGTGCCCCCAGTTGTAATAGATTTCTGGGTTTAAAATGCCTGGCTTTTATCCAGGCTCTTTTATCCACAAACCACAACGCACTCTGAGACATGGATTGACAGATTGGGATTGTTTCATCCACTACTGAAATTTAGGCACTTTTGGATTGGGAGGCTATAGCCAGGTGACACAGCTGATTAGGATCGTCAGAGGAGGAGAACAGCTTATCATAGAAAGGTAGGGACTCTGGCTCCAGAGTACGATGTGGCCTGCAGGCACATAGAAAGTAGCCCTTGAATGGTTTCTGCCTGAAACTGCAAGGTGAAGGCAAAGCTGTTCTGCTTGGAGGTGTTTCTTGCTAGTGAAATCAGATTCTAAGCAAATATTAAGGCTATGGTAATTTATTTTTGATCTTCAAAATGTATTTTGGGTTCCTGACAAGTTCTCAATAGATTCTGGATGTCACTAAGTTTGAGCATCCATGCCTAAGCCAATTGAAATTGCAGTGCAGTAATTTACAGTAGGTAGAATGCACTTTCATTTCCCCTATTTTTGCCAAAAATGCTGGGAAATCTTTAATGGCCACTAAGACCTTGGTTTTGTCTCAGCCAAAAGACGGCAGTATCAAAAGCACATGTTTCCTAACAACTTGTTGGGACACTGGTCCCGTGTTGCCTCAGAAGGAAATTGTCATCTCCCAAGACACCACTAGCAGCACCTGGATTTTCCTCGGCAGTCTCTGGTCCAAGTACTATCTGGCCCGATGTGCCTTAATGTATGAAATGAGAGCAGAGCACAGACCTAGGAGGAGCTCACAGCTTCAGGACATAGCTCAGTGCAGTAGAAACAAGACAAAGAGACGTCTCAGAGCAGAAAGAAAGGAGGAAAAATGTTATGCTGTCTGAAAAAGCAATGTGGTGATATCTGGGGGCACCAGGGAATGGCGGCTGCCCAGCCTACATGTTGTTCAGCCGGATTCCCTAGGATTCTCAGAAGTGACCAGTGATTTGAGGAGACTCCGGTTTTGCAAACCTAGCTTGAGACCCGTAAAGGAGACCGATGTTCAGAACATGCTGAGCAACCATCCCCAGAACACCAGGGTCCTTAAAGGTGCCTCCAGTGTGGCACCCCAAAACTGAGGCACCCCAAATCACCAGTCGCTTTTGAATGCTGGCTGAAGACTAGTGAAATTCGAGAGCTTCCAGGAGGTCCAGAGAAGGGTTCCTCCCACCAATCCCCCCTGCCCTAAGGGGCTGAATAGAAATATACAGAGTGGTGTCCACATCTTTGACATGATACAATCAAAGGTAAAGGGACAAAGGCAATAAATAAGGCCAGTTCAATACGAGCTAGATACCACCATCACAGCCAACACAGTTAGCCTCTTCCAAGCAGCCCTTTGCATGGCACTAGTCCATAAAAGCAGCTGCTGAATATTCAGCTGCTTAGATGTGGTGTGTGGAAGCAGCTGATAGATATTTCTGCTCAGCTCCTACCCTGACATAGGCTGTTGTCAGCCGTGCCAGTCATGTGGAAGCCAGCTTCGCAGCTGCAGTGCTGGGTCCTGTCGATTCTGGCGCAGCGTGGCTTGCGACTGAAAGCTGGGTCGTTTGTAACACTCCACGCAGGTGGGGCTAAAAGCAAGAAGAGAGGAAACGTTAAAGTGCTCATAGGACACCTGGTTCAGAGGCCTCCCGTAACAACTTCAGAAGCAATCTATGCACTTAGGCGCTTTTAAAATCCCAGTAGGCGTCTCTCCGCATCTTCCTAAATCAGTTGGGCACTTTTGAAAATGTTGCCCTTGGTTCCTACTTGAGCCATTTGATTTTAGTTTATCATTCATATCCTTTTACCTGCATTTTTATCACAATTCCTCTTGCTCATGGATCTTTCGTATTTGAATGACTCGTTCCAAGGCTTTCAGGGTAACTAACCAAATGAAACATAGATCTAGTTTGTATTTGTTTTATGTCGATACTTTAAGGAATCAGAAAGCACAGATTTGAAAGTCCCACCGAGTTTATTCAATGTAACAGATAGGTGGCTTGCCAAGTTCAGTATAACAGACACGTGACTGCCTTGAGAAGACAGACATTCAAACAGGTCAATGGAAAAAGATCCATTTCAGAAACTGGGAGAGACCATCATTCCTGTTTGCATAGAAAAGGAGTCTTATCATTCATGACTGCGTGTGGGTTTGCATGTGTTATAATCATGTGGGAGGATCCTTAGCTGGTGCAAACCAGCAGAGCTGTGTTGACTTCAACAGAGCTGTGCTGATTGGCATCAGTTGAGGCTCTAGCCCGCAATTTCACACACTCATCATAGGATAATCAATTCACAGGTTATATTTATCTACCTGGCACCATTAATCCCAAAGCCCAGCACCACAGGTGTGCCCTCAGAAATGGTGCCTTGAAAAATCAAATCAAGACGTGCAAATAGTTACTTGTGTGTTCAGTGATCTGAGTAACCAAGACAGTGACACTGTTCTGAATAATATTCATTTTGAACCAAGTCCCTCTGTTGGCTAAAAAACCATTTGCAAGCCAACCTTGATTTCCTTCTACCTATTGGTGTTTCTTTGTATATATTCCCCAAATAATTTCGAGGAACTATTTCCAAACTGAGAGCTGTTCGCAATCTGGTAACTTTGCTATTCATTAATCCCGTTGTGACACTGGTTACCAAAGTCACACATTTTTTCCCTACTTCTTGATTGAACATGGGTCTGATTTTTGAAAGTTCATAGTCTTATACTAAAAGACTGTCCTTTCGTTCTGTGTTTGTACAGCACCTAGCACAGTATGCATGGGGCCTCTTGAGTGCTACCACAATGGAAATGATCATTGTTCTGAAGTTAGAGGCAGATGTTTGACTGGGCAGTGGGCTTCTGCCTTGTAATTTATAGTTTGCCTAGCTAAGATTCTCTTTCTCTTTCACTCTTAACCAAGTTGCATACCTGTTTGTATTTGGTATTGGCAGTTATCACCAGTCCACGCTTGAGCACAAGTGCATTTGTACTGGCTTACGCCATCCACACACGTTCCGCCATTCCGGCAGGGATTGCTAGAGCATTTGCTGATCACTGAGGGGAAAAAAACATGTTTAAAAGCAAACAGCACGGGCTCAATCTTTCATAAAGTAAGGCCTGACCCTGTGGTGGAGGTCATGGGAGCTTTGCCTGAGCAAGGACTGCAGGATCAAGCCCATAATTTGTAATAACCATACATGAAATAGAATAATGATAATACACTGAAATCAGGATTTTAAAAATGGGTGCTTACATTTGGGCTCCTAAGACTTCCATAAAGGTTCATGGGGACTACTGGGTGCTCAGCACTTTTGGAAATCCAGGATTTAAGAGCCCAAAAATAGGAACTTAGGAGCTTAAGTTGAGGCACCCATTTTATAAACTCTTGGCCTTAATTTTTACTCACGTCTTTCCTTGCCAAGCCCCATGTACAACGGTGAGTGTACAACACTACTAGTCATGTATTATGTGCGCATTGGGTTCAGTTTGCTATTTCAAGTCAGTCTGTGTCTTGCTGCAGATGCTGTTAGCCCATCTAACTACATCACCAAAGTACTAAACCCCCAAAGGAGCTTTTAAACTAGTTTTTATTAGTCAACAGCCCCTTTGCTATGACTGGCCCCATCTCTCTGAATTATATCAACAGTCAAACAGCAAAAAAAAAAAAAAAAAAACATAACCCAAGGCGGATGGTCACACCTCTGCCCCGGGTTCACGTTGATCTCAGTTGGGACAACCCCTCAGCTTTGGAAACAACAAAGTTCAACTGAACACATCCCTCCAGAAGTAGAATCCACACTGAAGTCTTTACTTGCTGGGTTTGGTCTGAATGCTCCCAAATTCCTGTTCACTAAAGCCACTTTTTCACCCCGCCCAGCATATTCGGTTTCTAAATCATTAGTTCAAAGGAACGTCAGTGAAGAATCAGGCTGCGGATGCCGCATGGATTCCTTAGCACATGCCAAAAGCCGAGCTTGCTTGGTCATCAATAGCATATTCTAAATATTTACGGACTGCTGGAGCATGAAGTTATTGAGCAAGACGTGAGAGAGCATGAATCTCCCCCCGTCCTTGAACTTGCTGCCAGCAGAGATCCAAATCTCTCATCTTCCTTGTTCCTGGTGGTGATTGTGGGTGGGCCACATTAACCCCTGGGCGACAAGTGTGGGGGGAGACAATGTGTCCTGAAGTGGAATGCAAGTCAGTCCTGGCCCAGGTGTTCAACAAAAGTATGCAGGGTTTCCTTTCTTGGTGTTGGTTGCCAAGCACTGTCATGTCAAGGAAAGTTTCATAAAGCCTCCTTTATTTCTAATCGACATACCAAGCCTGGGAAAATTAAATGGCTCTCTGTCCTTAACCCCAGCTCATTCTATTTTCTTTTTACTGCCAGGCCAGGCTGTCGGCTTATCTAGTATGGCTGGGTTCATCTCTTTAGACACTTCATAATAGACAGCTATAGTGGTCTGTGGTGACAGCAGTGCAGGGGGCATATGTTTGGAACTTAATCGCCCATTAGCATTTTGGACAATGGGGTGGAATTTCCTTAAACAAACAACACTTTCAATAAACAGCGCCCCAAGCTATGCAACCCTTGAGAGCCCCACTGCGTGAATGGCAACCACACAGCTATAAAAAGCATATTGGCAATCAGGGACCGTTTGAGGACCCAAAAGATTAATACAAACATAGGCTTCATTCAGAACAAATTACACAATTTGTCTCAGATGGCATCCATGCTTCGTTTTAACTAACGCTCGCGTTCCATCCTTCCCGAAAGGACTGGTACTAAACAGCCATGCATAGCAGGTGGAAGGGTTTATTTTTTCTCTCACACAGCTCTGCCCTGGCCCTCAGCTCCTCCAACGAGCCATGCCACATGCCAGCCAGGGTGAGCTCTGTGGGAAGTCTGTGATGTGGACAAACTCCTTATAAGCTTAATGGCAAAATCAAAGGCTCCGTGTGGTGCAAGATGGCTCGCTCTCTTTGCAAACCCAAATTTCTCAGTGGGAGGCACCAGAGATCACTAAAGATCAGCTGGGGTTGGGGTTGTGCAGGGCTATCACAGTCCATGATTTCATAATTCTGAAGTGTTTGCTTGTAACAGGTGTTGCGTGTCCATAATTTGTGTTATGATTCTGTATAGCTTTGTAGAATTGTTTTAAAGTTGATCAAGACTTTATAAGCAAAGCAGATTCCCATGTTTGCAGCCCTCCAACTTTAAACAGTTCATGTTGCTTTAAAGACAGTTTATTATCAGGATCATTGGCTTTATGCCTGCCCAAGTTTTAGCAGGTCTGTGAGGCTCTGATCGCTTTCTCAACATGCCTTCAGGGACCCTGGGGAGCTTGAGTGTTGGGGCATTTTTTTTTTTTTAAGAACTCATAAACCCAAGCCTAAAAGAGCATAAATAATACTACAACACTTAGTTCTTCTTTAGCACTTTTCATCAGTAGAGTTAAAAATGCTTCACAAAGGAAGTCAGTATCATTGCCACTTTGCAGAGAGGGAAACTGAGGCAGAAGGCGATGACATGACTTGCCCACGTTGTCTTGGTCAATGGCAGAGCTGGGAGTGAAACAGCAGGTCTCCTGAGTCACAGGCTAGTTCTCTAACCACTAGATAATGTTGCCTTATATAAAGATGGAACTATCCAAATCAGGGTGGGCATTTTTCTGCCACTCTAGGTTAAAACTGGCCTGAATATAGAGCAGCGATTGTAAGGCAGTTCATTGCCTTCCTAGCTGAAGTATCCATGTTCGGAGTTAGCATAAATCATTCTTCTCCCATAGGTGTTTCTTAACAGGGGAATCTTTGGAAGGTCCACGTCCATTAAGTAAAAGCAGATGTCAGTGTCTTGTGATCAACTTGGGCATTTTTTCTATAAATGGTGTTCAACAGTGTTTCTTTGGAATGATTCGAAACGTTGCATTCCAAAGGGAATGAAACGCAGCGCAGCTCTGGGAATCACAAGGGCAAGTGAGTGGTGTTGATGGTTCCAAGACGGATTCCATGGTGGGTTGCTGTGAGGAGCTGCCAAAGTTTTTACAAAGGACCCCTCCTAAACATTCCCTCTTTCTCTGTGATAAGACTGACATGCCAGGGTCTGAGCACTGCTGAGAAGAGATGTGCATGAGGCACTGAGCAATGCTGGGTAGCTTCCTCAGGGGAAAGTTTTTAAAACAGCTGCCTTTTGGTGCAATCTGGGCTGTTCCCAATGCAAAAAATAGGATCTTGAGAAGGGTTTCCAAATGCCCCAAGTGTTCAAAAATAATGAGCTGTGTCTTCAAAAATCACAAGACTGGCTTAAAAAGTCATGATTAAAAAACCCACCTAATGTATTTTGGGTTCTTGTTTTTAGCCTCTTGTTTCCGAGGCTTTGGGGAACCCTTGGGTGGCATTTTCAAGTTTTTCTCCACAACCAGGGGAGCAGCTGGCTCTGTGCAGTGCAAAAGTTCTTGCATGAAATTATGCCTGGGCCTTCCTCAGCAATTCCCCACTCCCACCTGGCAAACAGCCCTGGATCCACAGTCGCATGTGCTACCTTGCAGGGTCGATCTTGAAAAACACGTGGTGCCAGAGGACAAACAAGGATAAACGTAACCCTTCCAACAAGTGCCTCCCATCTGTGCTACATCCATGCAATACAGTGTGTGGCAAACGGCCGGCTTATTCCTAGTGGGTCTCGCACTTTTGCCTCTTGTAGTGGGCCAGGGCGTCGCTGGTTACCCCGTCTTCCCAGGGAGGGGGGTAGGGACCCGGGCCCGCCTGCTCCTCCGGGTCCCAGCCCAGGGGCCCTCTGAGTAGCAGCGATGTGCTGCTGGTGCCTTACTCATAGCTGCAGGCTTTTCCCCTGGGCTACTCTCCCCCCTCTGCCTTTCTGCCTTCTTGAGCCCAGTACCTTCTTCAGGGCTCCACCTCTCTCCCACACACCGCTGACTCCATTCTGTTTTCCTCCACTTCTTCACACACCACCGTACTCCGTTCTGTTCTCCTCCACTTCACACACTCCTCTGCTCACCACACCCTACTCCTTCAACTCCACACTCTCAGGAGTAGAGGGTTTTTATAGGCACCTGGGTGGGGCCTTAATTGGTGTCAGCTGACTCTAATTACCCTTTGGCTAGTCTCCAGGGAATAAAGCCTGGAGCATTCTAGCACTTACATAGTGCCCTTCTAGAACTTTCCCAGTGCCCTCTGCCCTTGCTATACCACAAGTGTTTTAGCAGGAAGGGTAACCAGTATATTCGAAACGTGAGACATGTTACATGGCAATGTGTTACGCCAATTTTAAATGGGTGTACATTGGATCAGAATTTGGCCCAAAAGGAAGATGAGGGCATGGATCCTGATGGTAGAAACCTCATATGTTGTTACAATAATGTGTCTGAATTAGAAATACATTTGAGAGCAATGGCCTCAAAGTAAGTTTATTCTCCATCCATTGCACTTAGATAGGGTCTTTCTGCTGAGGATCTCCCTGGGAGCATGTCATCGCCCCATTACACAGAGGAGGGAACAGAGCCACCAAGATGTTAATGAACTGCACAAAGTCACCGAGTGGCAGCGAGCTAGGAATAGAACCTGCGAGTCCATGCACCAGCCTCTGAGAACACTGCCTGAGCTCAGGAACGCTGCTTTGGAGCAACGTCTTCCCTTCGGGCACATAGAAATTTGTGGGGATTGCCTTTCTGTTGAGTTACTTCGCTGGTCAAGAGCTACAGTGGATGCTGTAGCCTTGGAATACAACTTTCAATCAGTCTTGTGGTTTGGAAAACATACTTTTTAAAAAAAAAACAACCCTCTTTTTTGTGCAACTGCATTAAGCCAAATGCCTGTTAACCACCATGAAACAAATTTCTGCCCAGTAGATTATTTTTAATAGAGGTAATTATATATAATTTTCTTGTTTGCCAATTCAGATCAATCACACATTGGACAGAAAGGCAACCGTCCAAAGAAGCATCTGAATGGAATTATCATGAATGTGTTGTGCCAGATGCTTCAGACGCTGATATTTACTGTTATGAAATACACTGTCTGTTTTGTGCTCAGAGCTTTCGCCCTGTGCACAATAAATGAACCTCACGTGGGTTCAGGAGGAAAGTGGAGCAGATGTGAAGTGCGCTGCTAGGACCATGGAACCTTGTTTTGCATGTCTGAAAACCAGCCGAACTACGGGTCTACGATGCAACGTCCCCAGGCATTATTGCTCAGAGCTGAAGAGGGGTGGACACTGAATGACTTTCCCAGTTCAATGGAGACCGTCCAAGCGCAGCTTCAAGTGCATGGACTTGCTAAGCAAAGCCTGGAAAGGGCCCGCTGTGAGTCCCGCAGGCAGGAGAGGAGCAGCAGTGCCATCTCCACACCTCACGCCCCGGATTTGATTCACAATCCAAAGACGAGAACGTCGCTAAGATCAATGCTGAGCTCAGAAGCCCAGCTTGCTACTCAGTATAAGAGTGCCCGGCCGCTGAGATGCAGGGGAGGGATTAACGGTTTTAACCCCCCCCATCCCCACACTGATTACGCAAGAAGCTGAAGTTGGGGCAATAACTCACAAGCCAAGGGACGAGAACTCGGCCTATGCATTAGGTTTTACCGCACGCCAATCATCCCCCCTGGTGTGTTACGACGTTTTCCAGAGGGAAAGCTGTACTGTTTTTGTTTTCTAACCACGGCATGTACAAGCCTGTGCCATGACATGAAGACGGGCTCACACACTTAAACCAAGGGCAAGAAAAGGCAAAATACCTTTACACTGTGGTGCATCTCCTGTCCAGCTGCCATTTGCCTGACACACTCGGGTGCTGGAACCAGTGAGCTGAAAACCAGGTTCACAGGTGAAATGGACTTCGTGATCCACAAAATACTTGGTACCAAATATTTTGCCATTCTCAGGGACGTCCAGTACGGGGCAGGACACTGCAAAAGCAGAGTGGGAAATGCTGAGGTTAACTCTTCAGTATGTTTGCCACCCCAGAGACATGGCACACAGTACTTGGACAACTAGCTGGCTCATGGTCTTCTTTCTCTCAGATCAGAACTGTTCCACACTGGAACTACAAAGCCACCTCCGCGGAGAGCTTGCGCAATTGTGGAAACCTACCGCATAGTTTCTAGGTTAGTTAGGCAAGATGCCTCTTTAATTTCAACAGAGATATCAATGATCAGGATGTTGGTAAAGCCATGCAGTGCCTCCTGTGTTTAAATAGGGAAAATCTTAGATTCTGACACGGATCCTCACAAAGGAGAATTTAAGAAGAACAGGCCAGATGCCGAGACCTTTATTCATAGCAAACACTATTTGAGGCTGTGAATGGTTCCATTGACATCAGCAGGGTTACTCACAGATTAAGGAACTATTCAGCTCGACAAAGGACCTCAGAATGTCTCTCAAAATACATGGTTTATTTGATATTAGGTATGAAATAATCAACAGAGAAAAAGTGTATTAAACATCAGCTGTAAGATCCCATTCCCATGTGCCCCGTCTTTACATTGCACCCAGAGGCTGTCCTCCAATTGAAAGTGTGGCAAGGGAGGCCTGTTCTGCTCCTCCACTCTCTTCGGTGGTTTGGCTGGGTGGGAATGGAAGGAGGGGAGCCCGGTCCCGCCCTTGACCCCAGGCCCCAACCCAGGGACCCTGCGAGGAGTAGCCTCAAACCACTTAATCTATGAGAGCTACTACCTCCCCTGGGTTGCCTGTCCTTGGCCCCACTGCTCACAGTCTGCTTCCTGGAACTGGGGCAAGGATTTTCTGCGCCTTCCTCATCTTGGGTCTTTCTATCCCTGTGACCCTCCCGTTTGGGTGAGGTCACCCCACCTCAACTCCCTCACTCAGTTGTCTGAGCAGCCGGGTCCTCCTTCAGGCTATGTGCCTACAAATCTGGGCCCTGCCAGATGGGCTTCTCCTCAACTCCCGTACCTTTGGTGTTCTGGCAGCAACAGCAGTTGCTCTAAGCTCTGTAGCGGTGTGGCTCAGCTCGGCTCCATTCCGCTCCTCTCAACTCCCTTTCAGCTGCCCCTAGCTGCCTGACAGGGATGCTTTTAACTGCTGGGGCAAGCTCCTTAATTGGCCTAATTGACCTGGAGTAACCCTGGCTGACTCACTCAGGGAACAAGAATTTGGTGATCCTGGGGCTAATATATATCCCGACTCGGGCGGGCGCATGTGTGGCAGCCCGGCGAGTAATTTTTGTTTTTACCACTGCCTTGTGCCAGGCTGTGTTACCATGAGCTTGCCCCTGAACCCCAAACCCTTCCTGATCAGGCTGACAGGGAAGCCGGTGATGATGAAGCTGATGTGGGGGATGGAGTACAAGGGCTACCTGGTGTCAGTCGACGGCTACATGAACATGCAGCTTGCAAAAACAGAAGTATACACAGATGGTGCATTGTCTGGATACCTTGGTGAAGTTTTGATAAGATGTAATAATGTCCTGTACATCAGAGGTGTTGAAGAAGAAGATGATAAGAGAAATGAGAGAATAAATTTGTATATTTTGGAAAATAAAGATCAGTTTTTCACAAAAAATAAAAATAAAAATACTCTCCTGTAGCCGTCAGGTCTGGCCCTGGCACAAAAGCAAAAGAGAAAAGTGAAGTACTAACATTTACAAAGACTCCACAAGCCACATGAAGAGAGTGAAAGGGCTGTGCCATTAAAGAATGCTCTGTCCTCAGCAAAAAACAACCAGGACGTCAATGATAGTGTACTTTCAGAGCCTGCTGGCTGATGTCACGACAGCATTGTCTTCGTGCCCAGATGGCTAGTCATGTATGAAAGGAAGGAGCGAATGAGCGGATACCTTGCAGTGGCAGACTCTACCACAAACATCCCTACTTGAATGGTCTGGTTGGTCCCTGCTCTGAGTAGCCATTGGCTGGATGAAGCATTTGATAACACACAGCAGGGAGGGAGTTGACCATTAGGGATCATGCAATTGTAAAACTTGCCTAATGGTGATGTGCTCTGGGCCAAATCTTCTGCTGGAGTAAACTGGTGCAGCGCCACGGAAGTCAGTTTTTCGCAGCAAAGAATCTGGCCATTTTTCTGTTTTACATGAAATCGCTTCACTTTCCACAGATCGAGAAATGCATTTCTGTATTTAGTGAAATGCCTTCTTGATAGATGAAATCCCTTTATATAAGGTCAAAAAAGTGCACTTCAAACAGGAGCTGCAGAGCGCCATTTAGAGTGTGTGGGGGGCATAGATACTCCCCAAACCCTCCTCTTCCTATCTCATGTACCTCTCTCCCAGCTGCCCGACTTTCCTGAGCCCTAGAAGTCGCTGCACCCACCTGCTCCAAATCCGAGTCGTGTTGCAACCCCGTGTACCAGGTCACGATGCCATTCTGTTAAATGTGGCCCGCCTACACCCTTGTCATGACAGAGGGGCTGCCGAGCCAGATTTCACTTAGTGAAGTTCTGACCTGGTGCACGGAATAGCAGCACCACTCGGATTTGGCCCAGCCAAAAAGCAGTTTGGCCACAGCCTGGGTGGCCCCCTGGCTCTGCAGCCTATGCTTTTAAGTTCCTAGTCCTGCCAACACTATGAGTGTAATGCTTCTGGCCGCTGACTGCGCTAGACAGGGGATCTCACACCTACATAAGCTGTGTGAAAAGACCCTTTAAGTTGCCAACTCAAGCAACCAAAAATTACAAGTGTCAGATTTACGGACGCCCATCCAACCTTCGTTCAGTCTCCTTGTAGGTCCAACCTGTGTGCTGAATGAGGTAGGGACCCGGTGTCTTAGCCCGTAATTAAAGACTGTACCTGAATGCATGGCGATGTGAACAATGCTAGCCACGGAGAGGCTCAGGATTCCTGTGGCCTAGCTCCTTTGTGCCCCACACTGAATGCCTTGTTGAATGCATGTTTCAAACGGCTGGTAAAAGGTGAGATGGCTTTGAAGGCTCACACAGCACCTGTGGAGTGCTGCTCTCTGAGGGCACCCCCTAGCCTGGCAGGGAGATAGTTCCGGGCAGAGGGGAAGTGGAGAAGACCGAAGACAGTAGAGAAAGGTCTGTGAATGAAAGGGCTATTGTTGTGGGGTCATTAGCAGAGTGGAGGGTGGGGGAACCTTGGAGGGGGTGGGGGTTGCAGACTTCCAGAGGTGAATCAGTTCCAGAGAAAGGGATTTTTGAGCATAGCTATGAACTGACCAGGAAGGTGGTTTTGCTGAGCCAGTGTTAATCAAGGACCCATCGCACGGGGCTTCTTGAATTCCAGAGAGCATTGTGGTCCCTTTCGGAAGGAAGCATTTCTGGCACCTCAGCCAAGACTTCCAAACTGGGGGCTTCAAGCCAGGATGCTAAGCAATGGTCCCCATCAGGTTTGTGTGCATCCAGTCCTGGCAGGGGGGTGGGCACTATGGGCTAGGAAGGGGTCTGCCTGCTCTGTTCCTATTCTCCGTCCCCAGGGCACAGCCCCAGCGGGCAGCAAGCTGTGGCTCTGTGTGGTGGCTGTGGGGCAGCCGGGGGAGATGCAGTAGGGGGTATGGATACTGTTTGACCGGCAGCCTTCAGCCTGGCAGACAAGGACACAACCCCAAGGTCCAGCTGCTGTTCCTCAGTTCCTTTAGTGAAAAGCCAGTGGGAAAGAGATGGCTCTGGGGGAGGGCTGCCAACTGGACCAAGGTGCTCCTGGAGGAGAGTTAAAGATGAATGCACGGGTTATCTAAGGACCCTCCGATTGATCATGGAAATGGGGGTTGGTTACACATTTTGCAAGGCCAGTGGAAGAAAAAGGGGCAATAGGTGCAGTGTTCCCACCCAGCATGTGGTCCAGCTGGTTAGTTATCCTTCGTTTACTGCTTAGTGGTTTTATGAGCATCACAGGGCAGCAGTAACATTTACGTAGCATTCTCAGAATCATTCTCAGACAGGCTTGGCATCCTCCCCTTCCTCACCACAGCAAAGCTCCTATGTAAGATTCTGCCAGCTCTCGGAGAAAAGGCCAGCCCTCCAAATCTTCATCTGCACTGAGAGGGAGGGCGTCAGGCAAAAGGCACATCTGCCAAGTCAAAGATCTTGTTTATGGGCATGCCATTAAGTGAACTATCACTTCTCTTCTGTCACAGCCAAGTCAGCTAGCCAGGAACATCCAAACTAGACCATGGAACTGAAACAGATGCCATGCCATGGCAGCTAGCTTCTGGGCAAACACCACCCAGAAAAGAACTGTGAGGTGGAAGACAGATGGGTCGTGACTGGCGAGAGTTAGCAGAACGGAGGGGTAACATCTGCCAGGAGCAACCTTCGGCAGCTGAATTGCCCTGGGAGCTGGACTGAATCTAATGTGAGACTTTCCGTGGACTTCTGGGAGAACTGGATCAGGGCCCTTGAAAGATCAGGATCAGTGAACTGCCGCTGGAGTGCACTGGAAAACATGGGCTCTGGCCTGGCTGATCTTCGCCGACTCTTTGGGGGAGTGGGGCCTGCAACGCCAGGGTCCTGCATCAGCCCATTTCAGGATCCAGAATCAGGCTGGGGAAAAAACAAAGCGAGACAAGGAGGGAACATGGGTACCAGATACGCAGCCCCAAACCCTGCTCCTCTCCATGCTCTGTGCTCTCCTTCCTACCCCTCTGGAAATGACTAGAGCTGCTGTGGCTGGCTCCAGGACTCAGCTCCCCGTCAGAAAGTTCGGCCTTCTCATCCATGTTCCCGCCGTGGATGCCCAGTCACATGATCAGGGACTGTCTGTCTGTTCTCGGTCTGTACAGCCCCTAACATGCTGAGCTCCTGGTCCGTGGCTGGGCACACTATTCAATGGGTCCCGGCTCTGTGGGACATGTACCCTCCGTACTGCCATTCCCAGTGCAACACACTCCCTGCCCTAGGAAAGCTCCTGGAGTCCCACTCTGGCACGGCGTCATTGTCCCAGGTCTGTTCCCTGGCGTCTGAGGTGATGAGGGCCCTCCATCCGCTGCTTCAGTGTGGCAATGGGCCGGCTGGGGTCCCTCCCACAGCGCACCTCTCTGGCAGCTCCCTGGGGCTCTCTCCCGTTCCCGGGTCTGGCAGTGCATCGGCTCACCTGGCCTTTGTGACAACGCTGAGTCTTGTGGTCTATTGCTCCTACTGCGTTGGGGCTGCCCAATTCAGGGCTGGTGGGCGCTGGGTGCGGGCTCCTTTTGCCATAAGCCATTGTACCTGGAGGCGGTTGGCTAGTCCATCAGTCCAGTCCAGCTTTGCATGGAACTTCATCCTATCTAGCTCTCTTTCTAAGCCTGTTAGCTATTCTGTTGTAGCTATAATAATAATATTCTGCCCCAGCTATCCTGGCTGCTGACTCAGATGGACTGTGCTATGGTGGGGAGATCCCAGACTTGGACTCTGAGTGCTGCTCTCCCTCTGTCTGTGTCACTTTAGTGTTACTCCTGTCAAGCTCCTTGGGAATCTGCAGTGGTAAACTGGCAGCCGGGAGGGGGGCCTCACTCTTTGCCATGCTGTGCGCACTCAGTACGAGTGACCCCGGACCTTTATCCCTGCTCACTGTGTCAGGAACGCCATGGCAGCCCAAAAGCTTCTTGCAACACTCCTGGCTCGCAGCACTGCTCAGGCCTGGGAAAGGACAGGCCTGTCAAAAGGGCAACTGGGGGCATGTCTGCGCTCTGGAGCTAGGGGTGTGATTCCTGGCAGGGTAGAGTGCTATTTTTAGTGCACTAGCTTGATGAGAGCAAGCACAAGTATGTCTGCATGCCCTGAGACTCACGCCCATTGCTTCAAGTGTAGATGTAACCCAATGACCAACTCCTATTAAACCATCGCCTTTTTTTTTCCCCCCGGTAACAAATAAATCAATGCTTCAAGGGAAGGTGGGATTTCAAGTGCAGTCAGCAGCTTCTTCACGTGATTATATAAATGTTATTCCTGAGATGTCACTCGGCATCCCTGATGTCTGAATTCCTGCGTGGCCATAGTCAATGCAGCCCTAGCTTGCAGGGGCATGTTTCTCCATCCTGGTGATGAGCAGGGATTGTTGCCAGCATCTCAGGCCTTGTAATCTGGGATAGCAGAACTCAGGGTCCTCAGTCTGATTCCATTGTTTGTCTTCCCCTATTCGCATTATTCTCTACTGCTACCAGGAGCTGACCAAGCTGTCGGCACAGAGTCTCTCACTGCCTGCACTCTCTCATTATGCTGGGTATGTCTTTGAATCTGAGCTAAGCGCCGATCTGACACATGCAAAGGAATTCAGCTGCGTTAATTTGCTCAAGGTCTGTGATTAAGCAGGTCTCTGCACTGAAAATATCTCCCAAGCAGGCGTTTTGGAGTTTTCCTGCCTCTGAGGTAGCGCGGCATTGGACAGGAAACCTGCCAGGTACATTTCAGATCTCTTTCTGGAGGGCACCTTCCGAGCGTGTTCTTGTGTACGTGACCATATTGATGGTCCTCTCCAGGCACCCAGCATCTTGCAGGACAGTTTCCCAGCGAAGGAGAAGTCAGCGCTGCAGCGTCTGTGTACACTCTCATTGTAACTTGCTCTATTCTCACATTCAGCAGGCCTGGAACAGAGACAGTGAAACCTCATGCAGGGTAAGCCCTTCTCCCAGCAACCTCAGCTCACCATCACTGTCCCATTCCCAGGCAGCAACTTGGCTTCAGGAACTGACCACAATCCTCAATCAGAGGCCAAGGCTGACAGAAAATCCTCCAACCGTCTGCACGGCCCCTCCACTAACGCTAACAACATAGGCGGTCTTCCTAAGACTGGCCCTTTGCTTCCATACAAAGAAAAAACACCGTGTAAAATGACGTGTAACAGCACCACTTTGCGACACCCACCATAACAACAGGGTGGAGTTGTTGTGAAGTGCTCTGTAATGGCTTCTGAAAGAAGATTTCTAGAGGTTTGCAGGCTGAGTGATAAAACGACCACATCTTAACCGTACAAGTCCAGATCACAGCTCTCATGGAAATGCTGACGTGAGAGACTTTCATTCTGTGCATACTGCTGCTCTGTAGGTGAAAAAGACTCGGATACAAAAGCTACAGGCTAACCGTCTGGTAGGCAGGGAAGCACCTCACCCCATGTCATTGACATGTAGCTTTTCCATGGACACTGTAGTAGTTCAAGAATGGCTACTGTACCAGTGCCTTTTAGCAAGCCACTGTACATTTCATTCTTTTGCACACCGCACGGCTCCTCTGTCTGGCTCCCTCTAGTAATGCAATCCATTTGTGATCATGGTAAGCCGTTACTTCTTTCTTTGTCTCACCACATAAAGAAAAAACCTGTATCTTAGGAGCTTTCTTCTTCAGTTCGGTCATTACAATTTCGGTAACTACAGCTTTCCATTGTGATTGTAAAAACACCCAGTTAATGGCCTGCTCTCTCTTGCGTGCCATGGAGGATGGGACTGGAAGTTAGCTAATAGCCATTTCCCCTTTTTCTGATCAGTCAAGCTTTATCACAGTAAGTCCAGCCTGTTTCTGTCTTCATTGCAGCTTCAGGCTTCAAGATGATTCGTCTTTACTCACTGGAGGTCTGATTTTATACCTTAAAAACACTGAAGTCCACATAGCCCTTCCTATGCCATGTTTCCTCAGAGCCTCTGCAAACAATAACTTTATGGAATCCAGTGAGCTAACCTAACAAGTACCACAATCTGCATTACCATACACTGGAGCCCTATCCACTAACTTGTAACACTGGGGACACCCTGATGACAGCAATCTTTCTGGCTCATCGAGGATTGCTTGTGATAGACTTTGAAAGGAATGCTGCCCACAATCCCGAAGGGATAGTCACTGTGGTAGCAAGAGTTAAGTGAATAAAGAAAAAAAAAAAGACAGAGCTGCTCATATGCAGATCCTTAATATAAAGTGTGCCATCTACTGGCAGATAAGAATGTGTGACATTCATAAATTTGTAGGACTAATAAAGTTATTGTTGTTGCATACTGAATGATAGCGCTCTTCATGGTGACATGAAGCTATTGAAAGTGACAGGACAAGACAGCAAATTAAAAAATGGGGGAAGGACTTGTCAGACGTATATTGCACGGTTTACAAAGTGAGCTCCCTAAAACATGAGCTCCCTAAAAGCCAACAGATCAAAACCCCTTTCAGGTCCAACTGGAAGAAAACATTGCCTGCTTTGTTCAGCCCTGCTGTGTGAATATGCAAGGGGCAAAAAACCCCAATATTTCTCAGACTAAATAAACTTGACGATGCATTTGAAATAGCATCAGACCTTTTGCTGGGGCAGCCACTGTGTTGAAACTTGACAAGGTTTGTGACACTGAATAGCTGTAAAAGAAAGTCTTTGTGTCAGAAGGTGCTAGGACACTCAGAAGAAGTGTCTTTAAGCTTCAATTGAACGACGAGAAGCTTTTAGATGAAGCCAAACTCAAATGGTGGATCACTTGTTTCTTTGCCACATGTCAGCCACAGGGGGCACCACACAGCTGTCAGAAGGTGATTTTGTTCTTTGGGGACTAATAAAACATTGCACTTCTGTTGTGTTTATTTGTCCTAGCATCTCAAGTGCATTACCGCAGTGGATCAGTGCTATCTACAATACACAGCTGGTGGAAATAAGGAAAGAAGGTAAGTAACCCAAGAGAGGCCACAGGGGCTGAGTCAGGAAAAGAACCTATGTTTCCTGATTCAGAACAATTGTTGCACATGAGACAATGCTTCCCTAGAAAGTTTAATCATCTGATATTGTATTGGAAGGGCCTGCTTCTCCACTACCTAGCTCCTTGGCAAGTCGTTCGCACCAAGCAAATGAGCTGCAAGGCAGCTCACAGATTTCAAGGCAGGAAGGATCATTATGATCATCTTGTTTAACCTCTGGCATAGCCCCGGCCAGAGAAGTTCACTCTATGACTCCCGCATCCCACCCAACAATGTGGGGCTGAGCTAGAGTGAATTTTTTAGACAGACATCCAGCCTTGATTTACATCCTGCAGGTGATGGAGAATCCACCATGATCCTAGGTGAATTGTTCCTATGGTTAATCCCCCTTTTTTCTAAAAATTTGTACCTTATCTCTAGCCTGATTTAATCTAGTTTGTGCTTTGAGCCATTAGATCTTGTTGGATGGCTGTAAGACACAACCATGAAGATCTGGATAAAGTAATAATAAAAGAATGAAATGTAAGAACAGACATACTGGGTCAGACCAATGGTCCATCTAGTCCTGTATCCCATATTCAAACAGTGGCCAATGCCAGATGCTCAGAGGGAATGAACAAAGCAGGGCAGTTAGCGAGTGATTCATCCCCTGTCATCCAGGCCCAGTTTATGGCAGTCAAAGGTTTAGGGACACCCAGAGCATGAGGTTCCATCCCTGATCATCTTGGCTAATAGCCATTGATGGACGGGTCCTCCTGGAATTTAGCTAATTCTCCCCTTAGGCATCTCTTTTCTAAGGCAAACGGACCCAGGCGTGTAATCACTCCTGGTGTGGAAGCTGTTCCACACACCTAATCATTTGTGCTGTCCTTCGCTTTACTCTTTCTAATTATAATACATCTTTTTGAGATAGGGTGACCAAAACTGCACATAGTATTTAAGGTTTGGGTGTACCATGGATATATCAAGTGGCATTATATTTTCTGTTTTATCATCTATCCCATTTCTGACTGCTGCTGCATATTGAATGGATGTTTTCAGAAAACTACCTACAATGACTCCAAGATCTTTTTCTTGGGTGGTAACAGCTAATTTAGACCCCATCATTTTATATGTATAGTGAGAAATATGTTTTCCAATCTGCATTACTTTGCATTTATCAATATTGACTAGCATCTGCCATTTTGTCTCCTAGGCACAGTACAGTGAGATCCCTTTGGAACTCTTCACAGTCAGCTTTGGACCTCACTTGAATAATTTTGTATTGTCTACAAATTTGGCCACCTCTCTTTACCCCTTTTCTCAGATCATTTATGAATATGTGGAACAGCACTGGTAGCAGTTCAGATCCTTGGGGGCTCCTGCTATTTAGCACTTTCCATTGTGAAAACTGACCATTTATTCCTACACCGTGTTTCCTATCTTTTAAGCAGTTACTGATCCATGAAAGGACCTTCTCTCTCACCCCATGCTTGCTTTCTTTATTTCAGAGCCTTTGGTGAGGGACCTTGTCAGAGGCTCCCTGTAAGTCCAAGTACACTATATCCATTGGATTACCCTTGTCCACATGTTGTTGACACCCTCAAAAAATTCTAGTAGATTGGCGAGGCTGTGTTGACTCTTCCACAACACATTGTGTTCCTGTCTGTGATAATTCTGTTCTTTACTAAAGTTTCGACCAATTTGCCTGGTACTGAAGTTAGGCTTACTGGCCTGTAATCACCAGGATTACCTCTGGAACCTTTTTTAAAAAGAAAAATCAGTGTTACATTAATTATCCTCCAGTCATCTGGTATAGAGACTGATTTAAGTGATAGGTTACATACCACAGTTAGCAGGTCTGCAATTTCACATCTGAGTCCCATTGGAACTTTTGGGTGAATCCCATCTGGTCCTGGTGGCTTATTACCATTTAATTTATCAACTTGTTCAAAAACCTACTCTAGTGACACCTCAATCTGGGACAGTTCCTCAGATTTGTCACCTAAAAAGAATGACTCAGGAATGGGAATCTCCCTCACATTCTCTTCAGTGAAGACTAATGCAAAGAATTAATTTAGCCTCTCCACCACAGCCTTGTCTTTCTTGAGTTCTCCTTTAGTAACTTGATTCTCCAGTGGCCCCACTGACTATTGTGCAGGCTTCTTGCATCTGATGTACGTACAAAAAATTTGGTTAGCTAACAACACAAAAACTAGTTGCTCTTCAAATTCTTTTTTAGCCTGTTTAGTTATGCTTTTACACTTGACTTGCCAGAGTTTATGCTTCTTTTTATTTTCCTCGGTAGGATTTACTTTCCATTTTTACAGGCTATCTTTCTGCCTCTAACTGCGTCTTTTCCTCTGCTCTTTAGCTATGGTGCCATTTTTTTGGATCTTACCATTCTTTTTTATTTGGGATATGCATGTAGTTTGAGCCTCTATGTTGGTGTTTTTTAATAATTTCCATGAATCTTGCAGGCATTTCACTCTTGAGACTCTTCCTTTAAATTTCTGTTTAATTAGCTGCCTCAGTTTTGTGTATTTCCCCTTTTTGAAGATAAGTGCTACTGTAGTGGATTTCCATCCTATAAAGATGTTCAATTTAATTACATTATGCTCGCTATTATTGAGCAGTTCAGCTATATTCAGCTTTTCGACCTGATCCTGTGTGCCACTTAGGACTAAATCAAGAATGGCCTCTCCCCTTGTGTGTTCCAGGACTAGCTGCTCCAAGAAGCAATCCTTAAAAATTTTATCTCTGTATCCCTTCGTGAGGTGACATGTTCCCAGTCAATACAGGGATAGTTGAAATCCCCCATTACAACTGGGTTTTCTGGTTTTGTAGCCTCTCATCTGCCTGAGAATTTCATGATCACCATCACCATCCTGGCCAGGTGGTTGGTAGTATGTTCCTGCTGCTATCCTCTTATTGTTCGAGCGTGGAATTTCTATCCATAGAGATTCCATGGTACAGTTTGATTCACTTCAGATGCTTTCTTTCACATATACTGCCACTCCCTCATCAGCACGACCTACTCGGTCATTCCAATATATTTTGTACCCTAGTATTACCGTGCCCCATTGATTATCAATGTCCACCAAGTTTCTGCGATGCCTATTATATCTATATCCTCAATTAATACCAGGCACTCTCAAACTACCCATTTACACTTCTAACATTTATATTTAAGGACTGATAAGATTTGTTAGTATTTAGTTGTCTGCCTTCATTTGATGTAGTTGAATGGGACTCTTTTCATTTGGCTGTTTCTCTTCAGTTCCTACCCATACTTAATTAACTTCTACCCTCTCCTCTTCACTAGGCTATTGAGTATCCCTTTTCGTAGATCCTCCCCTAAGGATGCATGCTCCTCCATACCCATAAGCTTTCCCCCAACCCTTAGTTTAAAAATTCCTCTACAACCTTTTTAATTTTACATGCCAGCAATGTAAAATGATATGCAGTTTTACAGTGAAAAGGCTGAAAAACTTGAGTCAAAGAGGAAATTACCTTCCTTTCAACAGATGTAGGACAGTTAAGTCATAATGATGGGTGGGAGGCTCAAAAGAGCCAAGTGACTTACATTTCAATAGGACTTATTTTCCTATGTCACTTCGATGCTTCTATAAATTTCACCTGACATCTGTCTGTTTCTACCCTGTTGTGACATGGCAAACCATGCATGAGAAGTAAAGTGTTCAGTAGCCTTTGTTTTCCACATAAAACATGTTTTCCGCTTATTATGTGCTAAGAAAACTGAATATCATTCTAAACCACAGAGAGACGTATTTATTATTACGTGTCTCTCTACTCTATTTAGAGACAACGCACCTTCCGAGGAAAGAAGCCGGAAAGGTGATTTAGAGAGAGAGCCTATAAATATACTGACCTAATTTTAAGATCTAAAATTGAGATAATGGGCCGCTAAATGGTCAGATGGTTAATAAGGCTCCAGTTGGATGTGTGGGATGAAATGTCACACTGAATATGATCTACTGTAACTACTTTGGGGCATGTCCCTTATTTCTGAGGTGTGTGTAAAGTGCCGTGTGCAGCCGTGGTGTGAGATTGATGGACAGTCTGGTATGGGGAGAAAGGATGTCTTGGGTTTGTCCCCACAACATATAGGGCCATTTCGGTGAGACACATGTTCCCTTTCTGTTCCAAGAAGTGGGGAGTGGAGGGGAGGAAGAGTGAGAGAAAGATGCAGCAGCACTCTTAGGTCCTGGCAGTCCACAGTGCAACATAGCATGGCGGGCAGCAGCATGCGCCAAACCCTCGCTGCCCATGCCGGGGGTGGAATCAGCCTATTGGTACTGGTGTACACTGGAGCCAGTTGCTCTATGGCTGCCCTTGCAGCTGAAAGGCCAATTGTGGGGTTTTACCGGATTGTGGGTCCGTGGCGGCTTTCATCACCAAGTTCTGCAGAGTTATCAGCCGGTTCTTCATGATGCGCACTCCCTCAGCATACCGCGTTTCCTGCCCCTTTAAGAACTGCTGCATTTGGCGGATGGCAGCCAGGAGCTGCTGTTTGTTGAGACAGTTCTGTGAAAAAGAAAGAAACCGCTGTGTCAGCACGGAGAGCGAACATCACACAACTGTACATTAGCTCCTCTGATCTTCAACAGCCAGCAATGTAGGAACAGCTCATTAAGCACAATTAGAGAGCAATTATTGCGCTATCCCTCCTGATACACGTGGTCTGTGCACATTCAGCGGGGTTACGATCAGTTTCGTTGGCACACATGTGCCTTTTCAGGGATACGGCTTTCAAATAACTGCAACATGGTAACCAGAGTGCGCCATCAGAGGGACATGCTTGGTTCAATGAGCTTGTGAAAATCCATCCAGATTTTTAACCGTAGCAACAGAAATTCAAGCCCTCTAGCATCATCCCGTTCTGCGATTCCTCCCTACAGCCCCAGCTGAGCCAGGAGCCCAGTCCCTCCTTTCTTGCAGGCCTATGAGTGTGGCCAACCCTCCTGCATTGTCCTGGTGTCTCCAGAAATTAAAGGTTAATTTTGTTAAAGATTAAAAGATTGTCATGTGATGAAATCCCCAGGAATACGTCCAACCAAAACTGGCAACCCTAACACCATCCCCTGGCATACCCAGCCTTGTGTGACCCAGTTTTATTTAAACACGAGGGGATCCGGTGAAGTTTAATCCATCAGAAAGACCGAGTCAGTCCAGGGCATGGCAGGTCTGTTATTGCCTGGCTAAGTGGCAGAGCTGCATCACTCTGCCAGTCTAGAACTAGAGGAGCAGCCACCCCTTTGCCGGAGCCTTTCCTAAGCAAAGACAACTGCCAGATGGTGCTGCGAGGTGGCCAGGAGGTATTCAGTTCAACCAATAGAAGGAAATAGCAGGCCGTATCCTGGCTATGGTAGTTTGGCAGGGAGAAGTGGACGGCAATCCAGACCAGTGAGGAAGTGTGTCACTACTTGCCCTGCAACCCCAAGAGCCTCACAATACCAGCCTGTGATGCTCCCAACCAGCCTACCGGCATGCAGGTCACACGCTGAATGTCTGCATGCCACACAGCCCTGGTCCAGCAGCTCTGACCCCAGTTGCCTGTCTACAGATTCACAGCCTTGCTCTGGCTTCCACCAGCCTAGCATATAACCAGCAAGGTGACCCCAACACACTCCCCCCGTCCCAAATTTTCCCCAAACCATGCGCTCTGCAATGTCTAGCCTTCTTCTGGACAGCTCAGGGAACTAATAAGGCTCCTTTGTTCCTCAAAGACACAAGAGCACATTACAGCTTATTAGCTTAACTGGGATAAACACATCTTTCTGTTTAAACACAGCACTGAGCTGGTTTATAGTAAAAAATAAAACAAATTGACTAACCATAGGACACAAGTGAAGGGATGCCAAGTAAAAGGAATAAAGTTGGAAAGGGTTGCAAGCAAATAAACGTGAAAACGTGCAGCTAAAAGTCTAAAACAATCTAGCAAGATACAGACTTTGTTCAAGATGGTTTCTCAACTATAGTCAATTTCCAAAGACTTCAACCCTCCTCCTCCTGTGGTTGAAGAACTTAAGAATGGCCATTCTGGGTCAGACCAAAGGTCCATCTAGCCCAGGATCCTGTCTTCTGACAGTGGCCAATGTTGGGTACTTCACAGGGAATGAACAGAACAGGTCATCATCAAGTGATCCATCCCCTGTCACTCATCTTTCTCAGCTTGCAAGATCTCTGTTCCCTTGTGCCTGTCTAGTGAAGGATGCCAAAGATAGCTTCTATTTTTGCGCATATCTGCCAAAGTTCAATTATTTTGTTTCAAGAGGCAGAATGACCACATGCTTTTCTTTCCTTCCTTCTATTCCCCCTGATTGGGAGGAAGGAAAGAAATGGTGCATGTAAATGGAGCTTCCATTATTTTGATTCCACCATGCTTAATTTACCTGGGAGACAGGTAAGTCTTTGCTCCTCCCTCCCCCATTCCTGTCTGGGAGGGAACCTGTTTCTCTTTGTTTGGCCGCAGACTTTAAAAGATAACATCAGTAAGAATCCATATTTACTCAGCATGTAAATACAAACATTTCACAATGATATTAATCACCAGTTTGTCATTAGCTCTCGGTAAAGACCCCACACCCTATACTCTTACAATACAGTAATACTGTATGCACTCAGGTGATTTAATAGCTTGTCACTTGAGGTTTGGCCCCCGTCTTTATAGACCAGTGAACCTTTGAAATGGATTCTTCTGAGGGTGACCCCTCACAGTAACGTTTTCCAAGCTGTGAGGAAGGTGACATGGAGACTGGCAGTGAAGGAGGCTCCATGCTCTTTCTTCCCCCACTTGTGTCTGCAGAAATACAAGTTGTTCTATTTCTTACCATCTCTGCCCTCTGTTGTCTTGATAGTCCTATTTACACCTTATACATACAATTCATTGGCGTTGCCTGCAGATTGGGCTGGTCAGCATATCAAACACACATTCCTTTGTTTAGGCAGACCCGTTTACCAACTCCCCAACATGGCTGGTTTAATCACACTTTAGCCAGGGATATATGCTAGAATTATAACTCTCAGTGCCTACCCTGTACATACATCTGCAAGAATATTAGACGATCAGTGAGTTCTTAGTTTTCCAATTGTCCCTTACAAGGCACATTTTCTACAAGATTGTTACAGTAGTGTGTAGGGTGTGAATACAGGGATGCTTAGTGTCACATCGGATGAGCTTGGGACAGCACATGAGGAGTTTTCTGGTTACCGTATAAAAGAAAAGGGGAAAGCAAACAAGCTAAAGTTGGAGCAGGGAAAACATAACATCTCTCCTATCCTGTACAGCTCTAATGGTGTGTTTGGCACTCAGGAAAGTGCACCAGTGGCACTTGCTGAAGCCAGATCAAGCACAGGTAGGGACTAGGTAAGCTTCTGCCTACATAGGGGCCAACGCCAAGCTGCTCAGCAGGGCTTGCTCCTCTTGCCAAATTCTATTGTGGTTTGAGACGATGGACCATGCCCACTGAATTCATCTGACCCTGCCCTTTGATGTCAGCTCTTCAACCCAGGCCTCCAGAAAAACAGGTTCCAGACAATGCACACTGCCTGCCTGCATTGCCTGGCCTCCTGGGCACGTTTAACTCAGCAGAGAAAGTGTTTTTCCAGTTACAAAGAGCAGCGATATATTTTCTGCCCGAGTGACTTATTTTAGTTCTTCCATTGTTGTCTGCAGTGGTGTGGTAGCTGTGTTGGTCCCGGGGGATTAGTGAGACAAGGTGGATGAGGTAATATCTTTTATTGGACCAACTTCTGTTAATGAGAGAGACAAGCTTTTGAGCTTACCCAGAGCTCTTCTTCAGAAATATCACAGCTAAATACAAAGGGGAACAGATTGTTCAGCATAAATAGTTAACACATATTTTGATGGACTATTCATGGTGAAGTGGCCTGTTAGCATCGCCAGTCATAGGGGGCAAAAGGAAGAGGAAAAAATCGAGGGCAGGGTTAAAGGGTTATTGATTGCTGTAATAAACCATAAATCCAGGATCTTTATTCAGTCTGATTTTTAGTGTCTACTCGTAGCAAAGTGATGAATTTAAGCTCACAGGCTCATCGCTGGAAGACGTTGTGCAGGTTTCCTTTGAAGAGGAGAACTGAGCAATCAGATGAAAAGTGATTGTTTGTGAAAAGTGTTTCCCGCGAGTGATATGGTGTTATCATCATGTTTGTGTAACTTCATTTGAGGAATTGCAGTCAGTGGGAGCTGTCAGCGTTTGGCCCCTGGCAATTCAGAGGGCCACCAAAGAGGCAGAATGTGGCAGAACGGGACCACTAGCTATCCCCTTAAGAGCACAGGAGGGCTACCATCACCTAATGTCTGGAGGGAAGGTGAAAAGCCACCCCAGTTCCCATCAATGGATGCTGGATGGAGGGAAGTGTGTGACATCTGGGGTATTTCTGCATTAGGCCCTCCAAATAGGCGTAATGCAGAAATTGACCCTTCACCCACTCCTAGTCAAAGCAATGGCAACCGGAATACTGACTCCCAGCACGGCATGTAACCGCCACTCTTTATCTGGGGATGTGGCTGCAGACACTGGACGTTATCTCATCACAGGAGACGGCCACTGGAGAGAACCATCTAGCTCTTCTACAGCACGGTTCATCAGCAGATCTCAAACCTGCCAGTGCCATTCCACGGGGATGTGCTGTACAAATAGCTATCAATCAATCAGTTAATTGCCCAGTGACTGTTAAAGAGAGGAGTTCAAAGTGGAAATTTCTGGTCTCCCTTCCAGTAAACACATGCCGGGCCATGATGCTGCAGAAGTCAGACCCGTGACAGGCTGGCGTAGAAGATGTGAACCTCCACAAGAGCCATTCCATATTTTGCAGAGTCAGTTGCTATGATGTTCCACGCTGCCAGGACCAACTCAGTTCTGACTGCCTTTGATTTGTTAAACCCTCACTCCTGGTTGGGTTATTAATGTGGGGTGAAAATGTCTCCTCAGAGAGAGAGTTTCAGGGGACAGGGTGGAGATCCTGTTCCACTGACCTGGAATCTTGGTTGTAGGTGAGTTATTTTCCACAGGCACATAAAGCTGAACAAGAAGTCTTCCTGGCAGTCACTCAGGTTTTTTCTTCCTTTCCATTATTTTAGTCCTCCTTGCTTAGGTCTGCCCTCTAATCACAATTGGCAGGCACTAAAAGCAGCCCTTTTAGTGACATTGTACGTCTGGCTCTTGATAAAAGCTGCACAAACTTAAAGAAATGAGTTTGACTAGGATTCACGCAGATTAAATGAGTTCTTGATGAGCCCAGCACGGGGCTTAAGGGTTGAATCTGGCTCCAGATGTGGGCCTTGATGGCTTTGGTGGAACATCCTTTGTAAGATCTGTCAGTGCAGATCCTAGGTCTCTGCAGATTTTGCTTTTCATTTGACCGGACTCATGAGTCGTTCATCCTAATAAAGAAATTCTTATTTCAAGGCTGGTTTCCTGTGTACTATTTGTAAGAGAATACTTCAGCATTTTGTATGACAAGCAGGGCTGTAATTACTTTGGAAATCCTGGACAGGATTCCATAGCTCACGTTAAGTCCTTTTGGAACCAGAGCTATATTCCACTTTGGTTTTACAAAATGATAGGAAGACAGACGTCTTGTGCTTTCTTAGGGTGCCAGGAACACTTGCGGGATTTATGCCTGAAAGCAAATAGTTCTGGTTCAAAGCCAGAGGGACTGATTCACCCGGGAGGTGTGCATCTTTGTGACAGCATACAGCAGAGCTAACTTGAAACCAGAAAGCAAGCCTGACCCAAACAAGGCAATTCTGTAGCTCGGACTCTCACCAAAACTCAGTTTCCTCATAAATAAGCAAATTCCGTTCAACGCCAATGGGAATTGGCCAGACCCATCAGGCCTATTTTAAAGACCCAGCAAAAGCCACAGAAGAGAGAAGATACGGTTCTTGCCTCTTACCAAGAGCATTCCCGAAAGACCTGGGTGCATATGGATTGTCATAGCGTCGTTAGCTACCTGCTCAGACACGGTTTGCTCTGCTTGGCCTCTACCTCAGTCAGTGCACAGAACAGAAAACAGAAGAGGCAACAGGAAGACAAATACAGTCTTGGGTGCTGACACCATTGGCTTGGAACTCAGGAGAAATGGATACAGACTCTCTGTCTGTAGCTGGCTAGGTGAGAGAGGGGGCGTTACTTGCACCTTCTCCAAGGCTGTCTCTTTGAGGAACAATGCTGGACCTTGAGCTATTCCTGGAGGTCCTAAAAGCCCCGTCCAGTTAGTGTTATGTCAGGGGTCACCAGACGGTGCTGCACTATGGTGCATATTCCTTGGGGAAGCTGTTGGAGTCAGCAAGGGAATTGGCTATCTGCGTTAATTCACTCATTGGAGCCAGTTCTGGGGCAGAGTCACTTGCTGGGAACCAGGCCCTGGTGTTTGGGCTGAGATCCCTGGAAGAGGACCGTGCCTGCAGGCTATTTGTGACCAGCTGTTTGGGGATAAGTGGAGGAAACAAGTTCCACCGAGAAAATCCACAGACTCAACATCACTGCTGTCTCCTGTGACAGGAAACCTGCCTGCAGGACTTCAGCAGCTACTGCTGGGCCGAGGGGCGACGTGTACGGCGCTGCCTACTTTACTCCTCCATGTTTGCAGGGTCTGCAGAGCAAACGGACCCACGGCTAAGCCTGGGAAGGGGCTGGAACTGCCCTAGGCCTCTTTGCTGGGGCACCTGTGAGGAAGACCGCTGGCTGAGGAAGGATGGCTTGCTTGGCTGGGTATCTATGAGCTAGGACTGCTGCAGAGAGCTGGCTATGCTGGGGAGAGACTGGGAAAGGAGCTTTCTCATTTTGCTACAAGCCTGGTGGAGTCAGAGTGAGGAGTGGCTGGAACAACCCAGCCGACGTGGATAATTGTGCTATGGGAAGGTAAGAAGTGGGGAACAGAAATTCAGGCACAAAACATAGATGGCTCCATCCGGAAGACGAGGTGTACCACCCAGATCACAGACAGGGCAAGGCAGGGCAAAACAATCAAGAATCAAACATTTCAACCCCCACATTTTGGCAGAAATTTTGAATTTTGACCAAAAAGGAGAGATGATTTTTTGGGGGAAAGTTATGTCCTGTGTTTTGAGCCGCTCTAATCACAGATAACATAAGACAAAACATATCTGAAGGAAGATCTATCCTATCCATCTACCGCTCCAACACCTCACTGAAGCTGACAGATGCAACAAGCAAAAGCTGCTAGGACATAGGATTTCCTGCCATGGTGCAACCCGGAGCCATTTGCCAGAGGGGTTCCAGGAATGCAGACAGAGCTTCTCACCAGGGTGGGAAAGTTCACACTGGCTGGCGTTCAAATACAAACACCTGCCTCTAGGCACACACTGGGCTCTCAAACGAACACAGGCAGCTGGGATCTGCCAACAGGAAGCTTCTCTTTAACAGCCTTGGTGCTGCCCAGCAAGAAGTTTTCATAGACTCCAAGGCCAGAAGGAGCCATTGTAATCACTTCATCTGACCCTCCTGCACAGCACAGGGCAGAGAATTTCCTGCCTTGAGTTCCTGTCATCTAGTTGAGCTACAGTAAATCTCTTCAAAAGACTCCAAGTGATGGAGAAGCCATCACAACCCATCACAAACTGAGTTGTTCCAATGGTCGATTCCTCTCACGGTTTAAAAACCTGCTCCTTATTTTCAGTCTGAACGTGTCTAGCTTTAGCTTCCCGCCATGGGAGCTCACTGTGCCTTTGCTAGATTAAGGAGCCCTTTGTTGTCAGAAATCTTCACCCCATCTGACGCCTACCCAGGTGCCCTTGCTCCAAGTCCTTCCCTTCCCTGGGGTTAGGGGTTTCCTACTAACTCCTTGGAGGCCGGCCTGATCTGGTGTGCCACAGCGGCCACTCCAGCCCCTCCTTTGGGTCCCGCTCAGGCCTCCACTCCCCACACATGGGTGCAGGGGCAGAAACATAGCCAGGGCCCAATCTCGCCTCCGCGAGGCATCAAGGGCCTGGAAACATTCCCCAGCCCCACACCCTCCAATACTTCCATTGTGGGGGTGATAGTCCCTGTCCCCCACTTCCACTGCCCCTGTAGGCACTGATAGGCCAAGCTCAACTCTCCTCTTAAGTGTCTCCTCACAGAGGAAAGAAGGCAGGTGGCCAAAGCTGCAGTCTACAGCGGGAGTGCCTGAGGGGAGTTGGTAACACCCGCGCAGCATCGTGCCCGGACGCCTGCCACTAAGCAGCCGCCATGAAGCAACGCCTGTCCTTCGCAGCACTTTGTAACCTGGCGCTTCTGCTCTGCCACGCCGAGGCCTTTGGCTCTGGTGTCTGGCATAGGGTCCTGCCCCAGAGCCAGCCCTGTGAGTGCCCCCCCACCCCATGGCTGGGTGCAGGGCTGTCAAGCCTTCCCCTTGGTTGACACTGCCTGATGGCCGCCTAGACCCTGCTCTGGTCGGGGTCGGGGACTCCAGCCAGGTCACACTTCAGAGCTCAAGCCCCTTCCAGGGTCTCTGGTGGGGCCCAAGCTGACGTCTCCCAGCAAGCGTTCTCCCCTTCTCCCCGCCCTCCCCTGGCCCGTCTGCACCACACGCTGCCTTAGCAGCTGCTGGGCCCCGGGCTTCTGCGGGGGGCCTCTCAGGAGAGCTCAGGGCTACAAATCAGCCCTCACCGACCCCTGGCCCACGCACTGCAGGCTCCCGTCCCCTGGGGCGCCTCCTTCGGTATGCCAGGCCCAGCATGCCTCCCTGGAGGCTGGCCCGTGCTCTAGGGCCCACCACAGCAACAAGGCTGTGCACCACTTTTAGGCTGTCCTTCTCCAGCTTGGCTCTCAGCTGCTGGGCTCCCTCCCAGTTTAAGTCCCAGGCCCTACAGCTGTGGCAGGCCAGGGCTAACTGAACAGGGGCTGGTTAGCCCAGGTCTCCTAGCCCTCAAAGGGGCAAGCCCCCCGTTACAGAGCCTGTGAAACTGAGCTACTCCTGCATACCCTCTTTCCCAGAGCACCACACCAAGGCAGAACATCATGAACGAACAGATAACACTGAGTCCTAACCTGCCAGCTGCTGCTCTAACCACTAGATCACACCCCCTTCCAGAGCCAGAAATGACACCCAGGAGTTCTGACTCCTTACGTTCCACCACTGGACAGCAAATAGCTGCACCACCTGCTAGCAAGATGAGTCTTACAGTCCTCTGTAGGGGCTGGTCCCCATGGAGGATAACAGCTTTCTACTGCTGCCAGTCACTCCTTTAGGTCAATTGGCAGAGGTCTAGGCCTCAAAACTTGCTAATGACCCATGAGGAGGGTCACTACAGTGGCACAGAAGGGAAAGCCTTTATTTTTAAGTCTTCTTTTTTTAAAGCCTAGGTAATTGCCTTAAAAAAACCCAATATTAACAGAACATAAAGGTTGCAATTCAAAGGGCTTAGACGTTAGGAAATGCCACAATTCAGATCACCTATGAAACTTTCAGTTGGCCCCCCTTTTTATGACCGTTTTTATTTTCATGATACTGTCCTATTTGTGCTACAGGCTCACTGCCTCATTTGGTGTCCAGGGTGGACAGTGAGTGACGCAGGAGCTTGTAAGAAGTGAAATATTGCCTTGTGACTGAGGCAATGGCCTAGCATTCAAGAGAAATGGGTCCTATCTTAGCTTAAATAAGAGAATGTTGAGAGGTGACTTGAATAGTCTATAATACCTATGGGGAACAATCTAGCAGAGAAAAGTCTAACATGATCCAGTGGCTGGAAGTTGAAGCCGGAGAAACTCGGATTGAAAATAAGGTGTACGTTTTTAACATTGAGTAATTAACCACCAAGGATCATGGTGGATTCTCTGTCACTGACAATTTTTAAATCAATATTGGATGTTTTTCTAGAAGGTTTGCTCCAGGAATTATTACTGGGAAGGTCTCTGGCCTGCGTTATCCACGAGATCAGATTAGATTATTACAACGGTCCATTCTGGCCTTGGAATTGATGCATTCCTGGTTCTGCTAGGAACCAGCCTTTTGTGAAACTGGGCAAGGCATTTAAACCAGGCTTCAGAGGTAGCTGATTGTAGTGGCAGCTGCCCATGCACAGCACCTCTGCAAACCAACCCCTGAGCGTCTGCAGTTGGGCACACAGTCACACCAGTTTTGCCTTTCATCATGCCATGCTTCAGTCTCCCAGCTGGAAAATTGGAATCATAATATGAAGCTACCTCGCTGGGGTGTTATAAGGGTAAGTTCATTCACATCTGTGAAGGGCTCAGATGAGTGCCATAGAAAAGCCCATGAGAAAACAAAAATTTGCTTATTTGGTGCAGGTTTAGGCTGGTGGCAGTAAATATGGGACAGGGCCACACAATGAATGAGGACGAGAAAACAACTATTGAACAGCTGCCTCATTCACTGAAGCACTGTGTACGCTATCCACTGAGAGGGGCTAGGTCAGGTGGAAAAAGTAATATGGAATTCCAGACTGCATCAGAAAGCATATGCATCAAGAGACTGAATTGAAGTTGCATGGGCAGCTAATTAACTTTTGAATGCTTAACTTTGCAACCTCAATGATGCTAGTTTCTTTGTATGGAACATATATCTGCAGATATATATTCCAGCGATTGTTTATTGTCCAACACTGTCATAACAAAATTATAGCTGCTGGATGTGGTATACAGAAATCTGAAAAAAAAGTGAGTTGATTCCTGGCATGTCATTTACTTTTTTAATAAGCTCTTTGTTAAAGGGTTTTTAACTTGAACAGACAGTGTAAGCTAGCTGCAGTATGTCTAACCGTAATAAACAGAACTATGGACCAATTCTCAGAAAATTGGTTCTAGTCTGTATCTCTATGAGGCCAGCACACTTTGTTACATGACTAAGCATGTGTATTGTATTCAGTAGCTAACTGAAAGACCTAAGTATTCACAATACTGTTGTATGATGAGAAAAGGCTGGTGAATTCCCTTCATGAGTCTCCTGATAAGTATAAACTGCATTATAGTCACTAGGGTGTCACAGGACTGCAGAGTTCAAATATGTATGTGACATCTATGCAAGGATCCAAAATCACTGCCCGTGTTTTACTGTGAAAAAGGTTGTATTACAAGTAAAAACTGAAGGGAAAATTATTTTGCTGAAGTCTTTTTTATTTAATTCCCAGGGATACAGGTTCAAAACGTCCAATACCTTTGACTGTGTGTGCTGAAGAAAAATACATTTGAAAGCGAAGCAGGACAAAATTATGAAGACTACAGCACCTGTATTTTTATGAATGTGATGTTTAACTATTACTTTGCCTTTGAAAGAGAAAAATGACAGTGACAGAATAGTTAGAAGCAATGGGTAGTTTTCCAGTACATTTATCCACAGGATGGGTCTGGAAAGGAATACCATGAGTCCACGAAAAGAACAATCTTGAAGAGCAATAAAGTCCTGCTCTGTGCAAACTATTCTGTTCCATAAGTCACTTCTTAGCAACACAGTTTTCTGTAACTGCAACTGTCATTGATTAGATAGTTCTGCAAAAAAGAAAGCTGCTCTGCACTTACAGACTTACAGGCTCTTTCTGCACTCGGGATCCTGCACATTCTCTCACCTACATAACAAGGAATTGCTTGTAACCCCCGCTACCCCTCCATTGTTTTGTCTTTTAAACCTGGCTGATGACAGGAAGATTCCCCAAACAAACTGGGAAGACACAACAGACAGGGACGGCTAGGGGGAGAGGTGGGTGAGTAATCTAGAGGAGACAGCCACTTTCTAGGATTTCGATAGGATAGAGAGGGGGGCTTACCTGGGAAACCGGAGACCCCTGGCATGCTGTGAAGCACAGGAACAGAAAGAGGCTGTACTGAAATCCAGAAACCATGGTCCTCGTTTCCAGGTAAAATCTCTTCTCAGATTATTTGCAAATGCTTTTTCTTCCCACGGGTTTTTCCAACCTGCCTTAGAAGTCCCTGGGAATGTGTGGAATGCAGCCGAGGGACAGCTGGCTCTCGCTTGCCAGCTCCAACCTGGCTGCTCCTCTCACTGAAGGGCTGAAGAATGCCACTCAGTTTTCACGTCCTCATCTGCCGGCTGCCGCTGCCGCTGTGTGAGCTCTTACAGCCCAACACCTAAGCTGTGTGGGTCTGGCTGGGGCTTGGTTTCTCCCTCCCACTCAAGGTAGCAGCAAAAGGCTGCCTGGCTGGCTGGTTCCTAGCAGTAGGTGGATAAACACTTGCCAAGTGGGTATCTCCTTGTGGCTCGCACACTGGACAGTGGTCGAAAGGAGGAGTTTCTTCCCATTTGTCTTCTAGGGGGGGTTGGGGCTGTGTTTCCATAGAAAGCCCCTGAGGATCAAAGTGATTTTGAAAAAGCCTTTCTTCCTTCTCTGATGGACCTTCTCTGATGGATGCTGACCAGCTGCAGAATGTTGCTGGTTATTGCTGGCCACGGGCAAGAGGCGGGGTTGGGTGGATGCCATCTCTCCCTCGTCCGGCCTGCTAGGGCTCTATACTGGGAACAGAGGATTCAGCCGCATGTCACCACGCTTCTGCCTTCAGCTCCCATTGAAGCCTGTGGACCCATGTGTGTGTTATCCCAGGGCAGAACTGGGCCCTGGGTCAGGGTGTGCTCAGCTGGAAAGCTCTCTTCCGAGACAGATTGGGTCTTGTATGCAGTAACCAGCAGCTGATCTCCAAAAGCTTCTTGGCAAGATACCTTCTGTGGTCCTCTTGCTGTACACCCTTCAATCACCCCAACACAGCTTTAGATGCTGGCAAACAGCCGCTTGCATATAGCGGTCTTTAGACTCTCCGATCTGGTGGGAGGCTTTTGTACAGACACAGTGGGAACAACAGGGCAACATTTACCCTGCCTGCCCACCTTGAGGAATTACAAATCCCGGAGCCTGGTTGTTGATTTGGGGTGAATAGGAGGGGCCTCTTCAAGGGCTGGGTAATGGCAACAGCAGGCTCTGAATGTCCCCTCCTACCCTCCATATCCTACCGTCTCCCCTTCCCTTCTCCATCTCCAGGGTCACCTGTAGCCCTGAAGTAGAACTAGGAGTGACAGGGAACAATCTTGGGAAAAACCCTCAAAATATTTGCAAACCAAAAACCTGATTTTTGGGTCAATCAAAAAGGTTCATTCTGATTTTTTTTAAAAAATCCTTTGTTAGTCTAATTTGCTTTAATAGCTAAATGAAAGTAATTTTGAACTGGACCACCAGAACAGCTTGGTGCAACAGCATCAAAACAAAATGTTTCAATAATTTCAAAACTTGTTTTTTTTCCTCCACATTTTTCTGAGTCGGGAAATTCGTGGAACCTGACCTTGTTTGGCAAATAATTTTGGTTCTGATTAATTCCTTCTTACTGAACCAATAAAATAAAATACCATAAAATACCTCCCAATCAGCTGGAGGGCTAGCAGGACTGTCTCTGCCCTTTATCATATCCAGCCTTACCGGGGAAGTCCAGAAGCTAGATGTTTTGACTAACATAAGTAGTGCTGAACCGGTTAATAGTTTAAATTGCCACGGGGGTAGGAGCAGGATCATATTAACGGGGAGCACTTCACAGCTCTCAGAGCTGTTCCTCCCATCTGTCTGACTGCAAACAACATTTGGAAGGCTTTCTTCAGAACCACAACAATGAAAGACATCAGCCTGGCTTCCAGGATCAGGGCCATTGTACTTCAAGTGAAAGCTTAAATTCAACGGGCCAAGCCACCACATGACACGTCCCTTATTCACATCCCCTTCCAGCTCTGGGGGTGACATGGGTGGGAGGAAAGAACACAGCCTCCACTCCTGTTAGCACAGCCACTTCTCGGGGGGGTAGGAAACACGGAGAGGAACCAACCCCTCTGACCTGACCGCTGGGAACAGGGACAGAGAGTCACACAGTTTGAACTAGGTGGATGTAGCTGGCTTTGAGGATGAGTGGTGTTAGTGGCCTGTGATGTGCAGGAGGTCAAACTGTATGATCTGGTGGTCCCTACTGGCCTTAAACTCTATGACTCTGTGATGGCTATTTTGATATCTGCTCTTCTCTGTCTCTTTTTTCTCCCTCTAGAAAGTTATGGCTCTAACTGCAACAAAAGTCTTAGCTGTGGGAGCTTTGCCATAGGAGACAGATAGGTATTTACCCACATCCCACAGCAGTAGTCTATACTCAAAATGTACTTGTGCTCCTCTGCTCCTGTTCAAACTCACGCTAATTAAAAAACATTTATAAAAATCAATTATAAATCCTATGATAATCATAAGCCAATCATGTACATTCTGAGATTTGTATTTGTTTTTCCCCCGCCAGCTTCCCTTAGCCCTAGTGGTTTTCAGCCTGTGGTCTGTGGACCCTGGGGAGTCCCCAAACTATGTTTAAGGTTTCCAGAGAGGTCTGGCACCTCCATTTGAAATTTTTTAGGGGTCTGCCCAGGAAAAAAAGGTTGAAATCTACTAGCCAATTCCTTTTGCTGTTCTCATGTTCCATGTCTAATTTCTAGATTCCTCAGCATAGAAGTCATGTGTTTTTCATCGCTGTAGCGCTTCATTCACATTTCCAGTGTTACAGACATGTTCATTAATACGAATGTGATTATACATCCATGGGATATAGCAATTCGAGCAATAACCACTAAAAATGACCTAAGTAAGCTTTTACGAGAGCCTAGCCCTGACAATGGACTTGATCCTGCAGCCCTTACTCTTGGGAGCAGACCTACAGATGTCAGCGTGAGCTACGTCTGCACCATCATCCATACATGGTGAAAGGTTAGACTTGCCTGCGCCAGTGATCTGGGGGGATCTTATGCAGGGTTTTCTACGTTTTATTTACTTGCGTTGTATCTTTTTTTCTTGTCAATGGAAAGTGGAGAATCTGCCCCAAAGATTTTTTTTTTAAGACAAGGAATATCAGAACATCCATTATCCTCCAAGGTGGTCCGACCAGACTTTACTGAGCTGGACTTGTACCCTTTGAGACGACACCTGAAAAGATGGCAGTGTTTACCTGCATGTGCTTCACATTGCAGGGCCATGTTCCTGCAATGCCATACAGGTCTCTCATACAAAGAGGTCCCAGCCAATCCTGGACCTGGTAAAAAAGTTCCTTCGACTAAGTATTTCCCCACAGAATGATAAACCACAGCGAGACGTCTGCTGAGCTCTGGTGCCACCTACTGGACAACATAGAAACGTGACAGTCCTCGATAGCAGGCTGGTGGCATTCGTTAGAGGTGGAGGCCCAAACACGGGGACGTAAAACTCTTTGTGGCAAAAGCAGACATTTGTCAGAAGCTTGTACAGGGCCAGTGCAGTGGGCTCCCGCCTGGGGCACTACCTTCACTAGAAATGTTAAATAATAGAACTTGTATCGGTCCTGATGCAAACCTTGATGGGATGATGGGCTCCCCTTGATATGAACTGGTCACTCCCACTGGAGTTATCTGAAGAACATTAAGAATGGCCACACTGGGTCAGACCAAGGGTCCATCTAGCTGAGTGTCCTGTCCTCTGACAGCAGCCAGTGCCAGGAGCTTCAGAGGGAAAGAACTGAACAGGGCAATTATCACGTGATCCATCCTGTCATCCATTCCCAGCTTCCGGCAGTCAGAGGTTTAGGGACACCCAGAGCGGGGGGGTGCATCCCTGACCATCTTCGCTAATAGCCATTGATGGACCTCTCCTCCATGAACTTAGCTAATTTTTTTTTTTTTTAAACTCAGTTACACTTTTGGCCTTCACAACATCCCCTGGCAACGAGTTCCACGGGTTGCCTGTGTTGCGTGACGAAATACCTCCTTATGTTTGTCCTAAAGCTGCTGCCTATTAATTTCATTCGGTGACCCCTGGTTCTTGTGTTATGTGATGGGGTAAATAATACTTTCTGATTCACTTTCTCCACACCAGTCATAATTTTATAGACCTCTTTTCTAAACTGAACAGTCTCCGTCTTTTTAATCTCTCTTTATATGGGAAGTAGATCCATCCCCTTCCTCGTGTCTGTTGCCCTTCTCTGTACTTTTTCCAATTCCAATACATCTTTTTTGAGATGCGGTGCCTAGAACTGAATGCAGTACCCAAGGTGTGGATGCCTGATGGATTTATACAGTGACATTATGATATTTACTGTCTTATTATTTATCCTGTTCCTAATACTTTCTAACATTCCATTAGTTTTTTTGACTGCCGCTGAACACTGAGTGGATGTTTTCAGAGAACTATCCCCAATGACTCCAAGATCTCTTTCTTGAGTGGTAGGAGCTAATTTAGACCTCATTGTATAGTGGGGATTTTGTTTTCCAATGTGCACTACTTCGCATTTATCAACACTGAATTTCATCTGCCATTTATTGCCCAGTCCCCTGGTTTAGTGCGATCTCTTTAACTCTTCACAGTCAACTTTGTACTTAACTAACTTGAATAATTTTGCATCTTCTGCAAACTTTGCCACCTCACTGTTTATCCCTTTTCTCAGATCATTTATGAATATATTGAACAATGCTGGTCCCAATACAGACTGCTGGGGGACACCACTATTTACCTCTCTCGATTCTGAAAACTGACCATTTATTCCTACCCTTTGTTTCCTATCTTTTAACCAGTTACTGATCCAGGAGAGGACCTTTCCTCTTATCCCATGACTGCTTATTTTGTGTAAGAGCCTTTGGTGAGGGACCTTGTCCAGGTCTTTCTGAAAGTCTTGTCCAGGACTTTCTGAAAGTCCAGGTACACTATATCCACCGGATCACCCTTGTCCACATGTTGTTGATACCCTCAAAAAATTCTAGTAGATTGGTGAGTCTAGGCATGAACTTTGCTGTCAATCTCAGAGGGAGGCCACGCCTCTTTGGTACACACTCCTAAAACGGCAGTCTGCAAAAGGGAAAATTGGCAGTCTCTAAGGCTCAAACCCTCAGGCAGGGTAGAGCAGTGAGTAGTCCAAGGGCCCAAGTCCTAAGGCAGAGATGAGCACCTTACTACAGGCCTCCTGGCTTAGTGGGGAGGGGGGGGGTCTGCCACCTCAGGAGTGGGATGGCAGGCGGAAGGGGACTCAGGCCCACCCTACTCCAGTGGGTCCCAGCCCAGGGCCCTAACAGTGGCGGAGCATTCTGGAGCACGGCTCCAGCCAAAAATGTGCCAACTGGTGCTCAGGCAGGAGCACAGCCAGACTGTATTTGGCTATCACTGGGCTGCTTGCTACCCTTCCCTGGAAGTGTACCTGGATCCTGGGGTCCTCTTCCGCTTCCCCGGGGTACACCGCCAGTGGCAATCCCAGCAGTCCCTCGGATCGGGCACGTCTGGCAGCTCTGGTGCATTCTCGGGCCAGCAGAAGTCTTCTGTGGGCTCCTGCTCCAGGAGCCGTGTGGAAGCATCTGTCTCCCACCGCATCTCCAGCAGAACTGAGCTACGGGGCCTGCCTTTTGTACTTTTGGTTCCTGTCCCGACCCTCTGCTTCCAGCATGGCGGGCGTGGCTTTCCTGGTTTCACCCACCACGGGGTGTCTGGCCCTCCCTTGCTGTCAATCTCTGAGGGAGGCCACACCTCTTTGCTACAGTGAGGCATGACTTCCCTTAACAAAAGCCGCGTTGGCTCTTCCCCAGCAAATCGTGTTCATCTGCGTCTGATCATTCTGGTCTTTACTAGAGTTTTAACCAACTTTCACGGTACTAAAGTTGGGTTTACTGGCCTATCATTGCCAGGATCGCCCCTGGAGCCGGTTTGAAAATCAAAGTCTGAGATGTGAGGCACAGACAGGAATTCCAGTGGTTGTGCCTCCTCTGCCTTTGACCAATCAGTGCTGAGATGGGTCCAGCAATCCCAGCCCTCTATGTCTCTCAAGTTCACACCCACGGGCATGTGCCACGAGTGTTTGTGCTGTGGGGGGTGAGCTAGCCCCCATAACCCTACCTGCATCCTGCTCACATTCCCCTCCACCGGTCTGTCTCAGACTAGGCCTCTATGTAGGCCCGAGTGGGAGCGTGAGCCGATCAGTGGGGCCTCTGAGCCCCAGAGCAACCTGAGAGGGTACCTAGGCTGGAAATCTTAGTAGTTAGCCATTGTCTGTTAGATAGCACCAGTCTGGAAACCCTCAAGCCCTTGAGGTATAAAAGAGGGGATCTTGTTTAAAGAGCCCATTTTCAGAAACTGTGGAATGTGGAGAGGAAGGTTGGAAGCCCTGTGAGAACGATGCAATTACTTCAAACTCTGACGGTGCTCAGGCACCTACAGAGAAAGTGCTACGTCTGCTGCCCATAACAATGGAGAGCTCCGAGGCCTCTTGCTGTCAGCCGCCATGGGTGGCTGGGTACCCCCAGAGCTCCAAGGCTCCCTGGCCGCTCCTGGTGGCTGATGGCCCCAGAACCCCCACAACCTATGCTGGTGAGGATCTGCAGTGGAGAGGCCTGCAGTGGCTGGAGCTGTGAGCCCCCCCCCACTGGCCTGACAGCTCCAGCCCGATGCCTGGGGACTGAGGCGGAAAATGCCATGGAGGTCTCTGGGAGTCCTGGCATCCGTGACCTCTGTGACATAATCTTACCCTTAGCTAGAAGGCGGCTCCTAGGCCTAGCGCTGTCTGACCCTGTGCCACAGCAGGAGCACAGGAGAGTTACGTGCTCTCTCAGGAGTTTCTGTTCTCAGGGCCCACAAGTGCTGGTGCAGGGAGAAGCTTTTTGAAGGTTGCCAGGGCGGTGTTACAGATGCACCAGGCCACCGGCACCATGACTGCGTGAACTGGACCTCAGCCGACAGACACTTTGTCTTTCCCAGCCACTTACAGTTTTAAAAATTATATCGCCCCTCAATTTGCTCAGGGCTTCGTTCCCAAATTTCGATTCATCTGCCTGGAGCGGGCCCACTTAAATCCATAAGTGCCTGTTTCAATCAACCATTGCAAGAGGCACCCCTGCTCCGGGAATTCAAATGGGCCCATATCGACTGGCCATGTCAGGGACATCCCCCTCTTTAGGGCCAGTCCAGCTGCCCCCGAACTGCCTGGATCCTTCCCTCTTTGTATGCGTGTGCCAACAGAAAGTCTCAGCCCCAGTCTGGTGCTTTTGGGTCCACCTCACCCCAGCACATTTCCCCCAATATCCACAGAAACAGAAGTTTCCTGGAAGCTTTTTCCTACCCCTGGACAAAGCTGTTACTGCAACATGCCCCCCTGTAGCCAGATGTAGTGCTGGACCAACTCTGCCTCAGTTTCCCCTACTATCCTTTGGCCTACTCCAGCCACAGGAGCGTCCTGGCCCTGCAGCCAAACCACCATGTGGAGTCCAGGCCCTTCTAGGACCACAGAATCCTTTACCAAATACCAGGAGAAACACAGAAACAACCAAACCTTCAGCTGGTGGCCACCTCATCCCATTGCAACCAATGCCCCCCCTCCGCAGCTCACCACAGGCTTCTGTGCCTTGTTGGAGCCCACAGCTCAGCTCGCCCCAGGGGCTACAGGCAGGCCACAGCACTCCAGGGCCCCTGCCTCCAGTCAGGCTTCCAGCAAGGCTCTCTGCTCTTCTCACCTTCCATCCCCAAATGCTGGGCTTCCTCCTTTTTAAGTCCTGCAGCCAGGCCTAAGAGCCGGGCCAGCGGCTCCAGGGGATGGACTAACAGAGCATCCGACTGCAAGTTCCTACCTGCCAGACCAGGACAGGGCTTATGTACCCGGTCACATCGCCCAGGCTTTTCTGTGCCTAGAGCCAGGGCTGGGGGTCTTGCCGCCAACCTTGGCATAAAGGGCAGGCTGTTAAGACCATGCATGGAGCGTGCATGCATCAAAGGGGCTATTTCCAGACTGGGCAGCAGCTTAGAGTCCGCCCTGCTCCGTGGTGCGTCTCTCACCCTGTGAACAATGGATCTGCGCCAGACACTGACGCCCTATACACAGTCTCTGCCAAGGGATTGGGGAAGAGGTTTGATTCACTTTTGCTGGAGCTATTTAGGCAGCTGTTTCTAGCCCTCCCAGAGCCAGGCACGCATGGGGACACCACGGGGGCTGGTATGCTGAGTGGCCATACAGGCTTGGGCAGCCTGGCCCCCCGTGGGACTGCTCTCCACCCCAGCCTTGCGGGGCAGCCGCAGAAGGGATGGCTCTGGGGGCAGCTGTTTGCATAGCTCTCTCTTCCCGCACAAGCCCAGGGCTGACTCCAGGCATTCTGTGTGGGGGGTGTGGAGCTGGCCTGAATTGCGCCGGCCTGTGCATTGCCATGACCTTCTCACACGTGGGACCACCCCCCATGGTTCTTGGTAAGGGAGGTGCGTCCCCACTGCGCAGTCAGATCAACAGCAGGAGACATAGTCAGGAGACAGGAGCATCCACACTTCACGCCCAACCCACAGGAGAGGGAGGAGGGATAGCCGGCCCCTCGCTGCACAGTCCGATCCAGTCCAGCAGGTGGTGCTCACGGGATGTAACTAACCCCACAGACACCCCCAGGACAGACCCACTGCAATCCCACGCCCTGCCTTCCCTCCCTGCCCGCAGCTCAGCTGCGGTTGTGAGAACCAGCAGGACTGGATCTCAGACTCCAGGGTCTGGGCCACAGCAGGGACATTCCAGGTTCCCCTTCTAGAACCGGAGCGTTGAAGGCAGGGTCCGGAAATACAGAGAGCAAATCAGCTGGAGCTGGCTCGGGTGGACATAAGTGGAGTCTTACGTTAGCGCTGAACCCTCCCTCCACTCCCGGGAGTGAACAACATCTTCTGGAGGCTTTATATAGTCCCAGCACGCTGCACAGTGCCGCCCCTTTCCCACGCTGGGCGGCCCAGTCACATTTTCCAGAACCAGCATGTTGTTCCTTGTGGTATCCGCTGCCCAGCCTCTATCATTATCTCGCAGAGCAGAGCAACGATGTGTCCAGGGAAACAATCAGGCCTGTGTTTTATTTCCACAGGACTCTGGGAACCCCCAGACTGGATCAGACTCGAGGTCCATCTAGTCTCCTGTCTGTTTCAGACAGTGTCCAGCACAAAATGCTGGAGAGGAGGGTGGAAAGGGGGATAATCTGACCCCACATTAATTGTCCTCATGATCTCTAATAATTAGGAGACTGGCCAAAGCCCTGACACAAGCCCTTATGGAAGTTTTCTTGTCATTCATTATAATTCTTGGTATCCATATAAACATCCAGTGCTTTTTGCAGGAACCGTTTTCAGGGCACAGCAAAACAATTGGCTTATCTGCCATTCAGGAGCTCGTCAGATTCCGTCTCGCTAACTGCTGGCACCCAGAAATCTGTCAGAGCCTCTTCCTCACCACCCGGTGGGCTGCACTCCTCACCTCAGCAAGAGAAGTGGAACTGGGCCCCCCCATCACTGGGCAATAATATTTCTCCCAATTATTATTCAGTTATGGAGTTTTGTCAGCTCAGTCCCCTTTGCAGAGTGGAACCAGCACATGGAGAGTCAAGGAAGGAAACAAGAGAAAAAAAGCACAAACTGGCTAAGTCAGATTCTGCTCTTCGCTCACACAATGTTCCTTGGAAAACAATGGACGCATCCTCCCGCTGGTAGTGCCAACTGACTTCGCTGCACGGGAGTCAATGGAGTCACCGTATGCTGAGTTATTCCAACTATGGCTCTGTTCCAGTGAACACCTGAGAACAAACTTTGACCTTTTCAGACATTTCAGAATCTAAAAAAACATGCTTTCCTTCTTTCCCATTATCAATATGAAATGTCCCTACCTTACGAAAGAAGGGACTCAAAGCAGAAGAGGAATATGTTTCACGGCTGTCGGATAACCATTACCGACAGCCTTTGCTATGTGGCATTAGAAAGTGACATGAGAAAATGTCACAGATGACACCAGCGCCAGAATGGGAAGTTAGAGACACATCCTTGCCCGTCTCATGGCAGAGAATCTGTCAGTCAGCAGCTTTTAAGAACAAGTCCTTAATTTACTTCTAAAGGAACAGAAATCCAGAGTGCAAATATCGTATGACAAAATTCTTAGCGCACTTGTGACTAGGGACTGAGTGGAGGTCCTGATAAGGCTCTGACTGTCCATCCCTTCATGCATGGCCGCCCTGTAGGTCCTAACCGCTCAGGATTCACCACTGGCTTCCCATTTCCCTTGAGTAATATATTTATTTCTTACAGCTGTTGCTTCCAGTACTTCCAGGGCCTCAGCCAGCATGGGGGAAAGGACATCACCCTCGCATGCCTCAAGGGTTGAGAACAGCACCCTCGACTCCTCTTGAGTACTCCTCTCTGCCATGCTGCTCCCACACCAAACACATGAACATAAGAACGGCCAGACTGGGTCAGACCAATGGTCCATCTAGCCCAGCATTCTGTCTTCTGACAGTGGCCAATGGAAGGTGCTGCATTGAACAGAACAGGCAATCATCAAATGATCCATCCTGTCACCCATTCCCAGCTTCTGGCAAACAGCAATCCCTGCCCATCTGGCTAATAGCCATTGATGGACCTAGCCTCCATGAACTTACCTAGTTCTTTTTCGAACCCTGCTGTAGTTTTGGCCTTAACAACATCCTCTGGCAAGGAGTTCCACAGGTTGACTGTGCGTTGTGTGAAGAAACACATCCTTTTGGTCATTTTAAACCTGCTGCCTATTAATTTCATTTGGTGACCCCTAGTTCGTCGTCTTATGAGAAGGAGTAAATAACACTTCCTTCTTTATTTTCTCCACGCCTGTCATGATTTTATAGACCTCTACCATGTCCCCACTTAGTCATCTCTTTTCCAAGCTGAAAAGACCTAGTCTTATTGATCTCTCCTCACATAGAAGCTTTTCCATAACCCTAATGATTTTTGCTGCATGGGAGAGCTCAGTAATATCAAGTGACCTGTCTTCTGTGTGCCGGGGGTTCTGGTGGTCTGCCTCAGACACGTGCCCCGCTTCAGTTAAATGAGGAGCTTCCAGCCATGACATTTTTAAGGCAAACACTTTGACTTGCAATTCTGAACACGTCGTGGTTCAGGAATTTTCCATCCTGATCGGTTTCCCAGCCCCTGGGGTGTGTGCAACAAATCACAGCTGCTTTAATGCACATGCTGGCTCACTAAATCTCTGCTCAGGAAAAGCAAGACACCGGAGTCCTCAGCTCAGGGACACAACCAGGGGCCAGGCTAGAGGGGCCACACTGGGAAGCCCAGGCCCATGTTTATGCAGAATAAATGCCCTGATTTTCAGGGGGTGTCCTGCACCCATTGCTCACATGCTGATTCTCCAGGCCACCTGCACGGGGAGCTGCAGGTGCTCAGCAATCCTGAAAATCAGGTCACTTATTACCACATGCTCTTTACAAAAAAAAAAAAAAAAAAAAGGAAAAGATACATCTGCGGTTGCCCCAGTGCCCCACTCAGCCGTTCCCATGTGGTTAGCAGGCCAGCTCCGGAGCAGTGTATCTGCGGGGCAAAGGACAGCATGGGCCAGACTGTCCCAGGTCCATCTGATCACACCTTGCGGATGGTGCACTGCTCAGCTGCTCTCCGCCTAATATGTTGCGTGTGACCCAGCAGCTCTGGGAGTGTGGTGGGTGGTGGACGATTTCTAATGGCATGAACTCCGGGAGGGGACTGAACACGGCTCTTGGGATGTTCCTAGGAGTCCGTAGCTGCCTGCAAGCAGGGGATGAGCTCACTGCATCATCCCATTGGACCATGCAAGGCACATCCTGCCCTCCCCGCTTGGGCTCCTCCTGCACATGTAATGCTAGGTGGAATAGCCCCTGCACTGCCTGGAGTGGCGGGGAGGCGGGGGTGTGTGTGTGTGATTGAGCTGATCCAGCTCTGGAGCGTGTCGCCAAGGCTGGGACACATGAATACATCTCTTTCACCAGTCACACAAAGGACAACCTTCCACAATTCCAAGGAACCCACCTTGAGCTCAGTTCTACCGCTCTCTCCCTTCAACAGGGCTGGTTGCGTATGAGGGGCCGGCCTCGTTACTGATGCTGTCAGCTCTGCAGGGCCCAGTGCAAGCAGTTTTTAAACAGCAGAAACGTCCCAAGCTGAAATATCACTTACTCCATTTAATAGACAACAGAAGTGTGAACAACAGGGTTTTAACTCGGCGCTATAACGTAGGGAACAGCTGTGGGGAGGAGTGTGACTCAAATTTCAAAACAGTGAGGGAAGAATAAATAAAATAGACACAGGTTGCAATTTATTAAAAAATAATCCCTCCAAGGGGCTGTGTAGATTGATATAGACATCGCTTTGTACTCAGGACGCTTGTTTCCATGGCTGCTCGCCAGCCGGCTGGAATGGCACAGTCACGTTATAATGCTATTTCTGTAAGACACACGTATGCCATGGGAAACATCCCCTGCACGTTTCTGGCCCCAGAACAGCTCAGTCCTCCAGTCTGCAGAGTCCCAGCTCTCGTTTCACAGCAGAACTTCAGCGTCCTCAGAGGAGTCATCTGCATACAGCAGTTCATCTGCTAACAAGCTGCCTGGCAGCACGCAGCCCTGAGACCACGCAGCCCTGTTCTGGGCGACACTAGCTGGCAGAAGAGGCACGTGCACCTCTTCCAGAGTCAGGGTACAGGCAGTCTGCCCATCCGCCACCTCCTTTAGGATATACCTTTCCTCCCGCCGATTGCTTTCATGGACATCCGCTGTGACAACCTTGGTGTCGGGCCTGGGCGAACAGGACTCCATGATATAGCTGGGATCGAGAGTCATGTCTGTCTGAGGGAATCCGGCCTCTTCTGTCAGCTCCTCACTCTCCTCTGGCAAGCGTGTGTTGATATAAATGACATCTTCAGCCTCCCTCGCTTCGGGCAAACTTTCCAATAGCTTCTCCAGGTGGAGTTTTAACTGTGGGAATGCGGGTCGCTCCCTGGGATCGGCTCTCCAGCAGGCACACATTATTTCGTACCTGGAAGCACAAGGAAACAGAAGAGTTCTTCAGGAAGCCGCATTGTTAACTAAACGGTGCTGAACGAGGCACGGCGCATCTGGGTACAAAAGCGAACCTCGTTTTATTTTGCTGGCTCTGCTGAAGGAGAGGCTTTCAGTGATGAAGAATAACGAGAAAAACGACCATCGGGCCTAGCCATTTATCGTCCGGAATGACTGCGGTAGGCCTGTGCAGTGTTACTGCAGGGTCTCAGAATATTAGAGAGACAAGGCTGACTCCAGAGTCACCACGCTGCCATGGAGCTGGAAAATGCCTGAGCTGAGCCCATCTGGGACAAAAAGGCTCTGACACAAGCAGATATGGCCCTTAAAGGATCCCCCTGAGAGTCACTTTAACTCTGCCTGTTTCACTTGCAAATGCTCAGAACATCCCAAAGCGGCTGATCCCATCATTTAAGGGCAAACCTCCTGCGGCACACCTACAAATAGGTATTCCCCCTACAAGCTGAGCTTCTCTCTTATCATCCCATGCCTTCACTTCCAGTCCCAGGGGCAGCAGAGCATGTGTGACCTGGTGGGGATGGGGTGTCCTCTGAGTGAAGTGTTTGGAGGAGGAATCGAGATAAACTATTCTACCTCAGAGGTGATAGGCCACCGCAGGCGTTCAGGTTCCACCACGTACAGAGCTGAGTCGGGCCTGCAAACGAGCAGCTGCTGCTGTGGCATTTGCTAACGCTATGCGCTTTGTTGCTCACGCCATGTTATTTCTTGCACGAGGGTTGCAGCCACATAACTAACAGTGTGACAGGAATCACAGAGAAATCATTCACCTGGTTGCAGTCAGTCACAAAAGCAGACAGCTGCAGAAAAGGCAGAAGGCTGTAGTAGACTAAGCACAAAACGGGGGCCCAGAAATTGTGGAGGTCTAATCCTAGCTCTGACACAAACTCACTGGGTGGCCTTGGGCACGTAACTTGTAACTTTCCCATATCTCAGTTTTCCTCTTCTGTAAAATAAAGATAACTCCTTTACTGGAGTGCAGGAGGACATCTTTACCTACAGTGCACCTGTAACTGATCCTTTTGGGATGGCAAAGGGATTTGAACCCAGGATGTTAGCATTGACAGCTCCCTGCCGGCCAGTACCTCCTGGCAGAACCTCAGAGATATGTCTTTCTGAAAGCAAAAATATGACTCTGCCCCTAGGAGCAGGGCTCAGCTCTTTCTTCTTTATAGTGATGTGATGCACTGCACATTTATCTTCACTGGCTTAACATAATCTAGAATGTGGAGTGTGTTAATTGACGCTTACTTATCCCACTGATCCAATGAGAAAACTACCTAAAGTTTAACTATGGGCCATTTTTCCGTTTAAAAAAACAACCACCAATCTTCCAACTTTTCAAGCTGCCTCTAAATTTTACAGACACAAGGTGGATGAGGGAATATCTTTTATCGGACCAACTTCTGCTGGTGAGAGAGACGTGTATTCAGTCCAGACACTCGCTTCCTTCCCCAGACCTGAAGAGGAGCTCAGTGGTGCTTGAAAGCTTGTACCTTCCACCAACAGAAGCTGGTCCAATAAAAGAGATCACCTCATCCACCTTGTCTCTTTCTAAATGTTATAGACAACTACACTCAGGGGCCCATTACGTGAATTTCTTTATCATTAATCCATTATTAGTTGATGTTACCCCCCACCTCTCCTGGGACCAACAGGGCTGCAACAGTACTGCAAACACCAGTGGATGATATCGGACCTTTTAACACCAGATCTCACTGCCCTCAAAGCCCCAATGCAATACTACAAATGGCACTGCCGGATGCCACAAGTGGGAGTCCTGCGATCCAGGCCCAGCTACAGACACACTGCTCCTTGGGAGCTGAGGGCACACAGCAGTTTGCAGGACCTGCTCCTGATGAGACACAGTGCAGCAGGTTCCTTTTGTGGGTGACGGTTCATGCACTGGAGGGTATAACTCATCGGAAATTAATAGTGCCACGTTAAAATCAATTAATTCCTGGACATGCACCATAGTCTGCCATCTAAGAGGCTGAACCAAATAAATGGTTTACTCATAAGATGCTTCAGGTAAGGGCATTTAAAATAGCACACCCACAAAAGCACAATTTCCGGGCTTGGATTCATACCAGAATTGCAGCGATCTGGCAGCCGTCCCACTGGGAAAGTCAGACTTTCCATGCAGCCGTTTTGCAAAAACACTTGGTACAAGTGGGCTGAAAGGGGGCGAGAAACGATATGGCTTACCCTTGTGACTCAATCCAAGCGAGCCTGCCCGCCCAGAGCCAGAGAGCGGGAACAAGCCCTGGTTGTGTGCCAGGCGCAGCTCACAGATGGGCCTGTTTGTTCCACACATGGATGGAAAAAATAATCTGAAGCAGCACAAGAAAGGAGAGAGAGCAGGAGAGAACTCTAAAGGGAATCCCTGTTTCACACGGTTGGGGCCTTTGGCTGCTGCCATTGAGAATGTCCCTTTTTATGGAATGCTCTGATGTAACTTCCAGAGGCCTGTTTATTTCAACACTTGCCCTTGCGCCGTGGGGTTTTAAACACGTTGAGCAGTGACAGCACATAAGAATTCCTCAGCGACTATGGCAGCTTAGCGAATTTTTAATACGAACCCTCTGGGAGCTGCCCGGACATTTAAAATGCCTTCAGATCTCTCTTACATTGTAATGTTTCTTTTTCAGAGATTTACAGATCTTAAGGGAAGAAGGGCCCACGATGATCAGCTCTTTGGGCCTGCCCTGATTTCAGTGGAGTGTGCACAAGAGTCCTTGTAAACCAATAGGACTGCACATTAATAATTTCCCCCTCAACTCCCCTGGAGCAGCCCCTTTTGAAATGCTAGGGAAGCCACATAGTGGGCAGGAGCCCGAGTCCAGCTGGCCCCTGAGAGCCAAACTCCAAGAGCCCATCCTCAGACTGGGCTTGACCAAGTTCTTAGTGACACCAGCCTGGGACGTTTCACACTCAGAACACCCTCAAGTTGAAGCACAATTTAAAAAAAATTAAGTTATAGGCAGACATGATAGGACGATTAACTGTATGTTCTTTTATAACAATTCATCGCGTCCCTTTAAAGCCACTGTTTACTAAAACACAAGCAGTTAAAGGCCCCTGGTTTGCCATTTTTAAAACTCCAATTTTAAAAAGTTTTCTCTGAGGATGACACAGAAATTGTCAGAAACCCTGAAAACAGAGGGCCAGATTCTCAGCTGGTGTGAATCAGGGCAGCATCACGGAGGTCAATGGGTTCAAGCCTACAGAAAATTGGTTTCTACCTCAATTTACAAGGGCTGAAAACTTGGCCCCAAATGTTTCTTTTGCCATTCTCCACGGGAAAAATGGATGACAGTAATTTTTGTCAATAAGCGATCACAGCCAGGGGTTTTTATTCCCCAAGTTCCAGCCAAATTCACGTTTGAAAGCTAATCCACGATAGTTGTTAGTTGCTGTATCCATTTAGCTACAGTGAGCCACAAAAACACAAGAAGAGCATGACAAATGATGCACAGCGAGAAATCCGCAGTGGAGCAAGGGGAAACACCAACAATCTATATGTGTATTACTGAAATAGTTAAGCTTGACGAGTGCAGACATGTTCCTGTAGATCAAATGAGTCCACATGTGGGAATGTACAAAACCCAGGGACCAATGTGAATACTCACAGCTCATCCAAGCAGTCCTCTGGCTGTTTCAACCTGTGGCCATGGAAGAGGTAGTCGTAGATTTCATGGTTCTGCACTCCTGGGTATGGTGTCATCCCACGAGTGGCTATCTCCCACATCGTCACCCCGAATGCCCACTACAAAGAACAAAGGGAAAGCCTAGTAAGAGCACATTTCCGGAAGGACTGAATGAGTCGTTTCACTGGCAAAGGTCATTTCCTAAAGTCCACGGGGATCTTGCATCATGCTGATAATTATATGCATAGTGTGAATAAGTTCCCAAGCTGGAAATAACATGCAGTGTTCTATAATAGCTCAGTGGCTCATTCAATAAATCTATTCCAGGACCCTTTCAAGCAGAGAGAGAACAGTGCACCACTCATAAACGTTGCTGTGTTTACTGTCAAACCATCATGCTTTCATTTATTTGGCTTTTCTATTTTCAGGAAACAAAACCAAATGCAGCTAACACAGGTGACACCCCCAAACAATACAGGCTGATTAAACAATCCAAAGATGAAAATCAGACCGCTAAGCCCAGTTACAAAGACCCATAGCGATCAATCTTTCCAATGTCTGGCTGCATCACCCACTTTTATAGTGGACTGCAGTTCTGATGTTCGGGTGGGGACTCTGCACCTTGTTTACATACCACGTCGCTCTTGGTCGTGTACACCCGATCAGCAAGGCTCTCGATTGCAATCCACTTGACAGGCATTTTAGCAATACGCCCCTGACGGTAATAATCACCGCTATAGATCTTCTTCGACAAGCCAAAGTCGGCGACACACACACTCATGTTGTCCCGTAACCTGCCAGTATTCATATGAAAATACGAATGTAAATGCCGAAAGAGACTAGGTTTACTTTTTCACAGGTGTAAAGTCACACACACATCCAGGATCAGGGCCTTCAAGCACACCCACTATGTAATAAATGTGCCAAGATTTAAAGTGGAACAGGTGGCAGAAGTCTTATTCCTATCCCGCCACCTTTCATCATAGACCTTATGGCCAGAAAGGACCTCTGGACCGTCCTCCTGCATAACACAGGACTTCCTTCTGCCTACTGCCGTTCCTGTGCAAACGGAGAGAAAGTTTAACAAACCATGTTCTGAATTAAAACAGAGCCAGTTTTCATTTGGAGGTTTCTCAGGACTGAGGAGATTTTGTAGGAAAGTCTAAGGTTTCATTTTACTATGAGCATGTCAGAAACCTAATGAAGAGGCTGGCGTTTGGCTATTTGCAATGAAACAGAGAAACCAAACTCACATGCAGTTTCGAGCAGCTAAATCTCTATGGAGAAAATGCCGACTGCTCAGGTACTCCATTCCTCGCGCAATATCGACCATGAACTTCAGCAAGGTCTGCAGTGGTACATGCTGGGGAGAGAGGCAGCAGGTTAGAACATACAGGAAACACTGAAGGCTGGAACATGACAGGCACACACTGCTGCAAGTGCACGCCAGCAACTCCCATTTACCCCAACACAAGTTAAGGTCACTTGAAATGCTCAGCAGGGATACTCAGCACCTCACAGGGCAGGGCCCAGAAGAGGCTGATGTACACCCTATTTCTTTAAAAGACAGGGAGAATAGAGAACACATGTTCCATTTCTACACAGCGGCCAGTTGGACAAGGCTCTCTTTGATTAGGGCATAATTACATGCTGAGGGAGCAACGAGTTTTCCCGTGGTTCACAGCACATGCAGACCTGTTTGCGGTGGGAGCGCTGAAATACTTCTTTGTTCAGGACTGTCTAGTAAATCGGATCAGTTCTTTACAAGACACACTGAGTCAAATGGATCAATTTCAGCACTGCCCCATAGAACAGCACAAGCAACTCGGCTTTATCGCAGTGCAGGATTCTTGGCATTGTGTGGCATTTTACTGGTGCTCCCCAGTGGGTTAACTCACCAGAACAACAGGATCTATTTAGTTAGGAACTTATGGAAACAATCTGTGCCGGGCATGGTAGTTCAGAAACAATAGGAAGCACTGTCTGCTGGGCTACCATGATCGCTAACACAGCCTGCCACAGCAACGGGCTGTTCGACTGCATGCAAACCAAACCACCGTCCCCAACCCTGCAACGTAACGCTGGAGACAACGGGCATCTGGGCCCTGAACTGTGCATTAACAAAGCTCTTGGGAGGTGAATCTGTCACGCTCTTGCTCTCCTGGGGCTTGCAGGTACACTCCTTCAAGGCAGCGGCAAAGCTCCTATTGACCGTAGCGGGGCAGCATCAGGGTTTTTTTTTTGCATTCTTATTTACTCAGACTAATCTTATCATCAAAGTGGTCTTTAGTGAGATGCTTCTGGGGCAAGTTCTCTTCTCTCAAAGGCATTTAGCTCATTGGTTTTGTCAGCATCTGTGGATTTTCCCTTCTACAAACAGATGCATCCCTGAGCGTTAAATCACAGCAGCACCTCACAAGCGGTTTCTCAGAGAGGTGGACATTGCCCTGCCCTGGTGCAGGCATTCACACCCAAGCGATGTGATTGCAAAACACTCTTGTTCTAGTCGGTAGCGTTGTGCACTAGTGGAAACAGCGACCCAGAGGAGAGCCGAGAGCCCCAACGCAACAGTGTTGCATTAACTGTGTATGTTCATTATCCCTCCTCCTTTTGCTGTGTTTCTTATGGAGAAGGCACAGCTCAATTTTATTTTTCATAAACCATGAAAAATTCAGACATTCCATTTGCCAGGTCAGTCAGCTTCTGCGTGCTTCGGTTTCTCAGCCATATAAAAGCAAAGTAAAAATACTTTGCTATCTTTATCTCTGGGTCTCCAGGGTGAAGTCCTGGCCCCTGTGACGTGAATGGCAAAACTCCCATTGATTTCATTTGGGCCAGGATTTCTTCCTGGGTGTTTTGCAAAGACGGGAAACATTAGTTCCTTTTTATGATTCAGAAAAATTAAGCCAGAGTTTGTCTGTTGTTCAACAAAAAAGGAACCAGAAGATTTTGCTCTGGGTCGAGAATTAAATGGCTAAATCCAACCTGGCCTCAACTCCTCCTAGCAGACTGATTGGTAAAGCTCTTCCATGGTTTGCAACTACTAATGAGCTGTTCCTTACCTGGGGGCCAGTTTCTAGCCGAGAGCGCAGCAGGAAGCTGTGCAGGTCGCCGTATTTCATGAATGGGAGAATCACCATGGGCTTTGGGATCTGCTGGCTGCTCAGCTCTATGCACACACCTGGAAGGAATGGAAGAGAAGCATCGCATGCCAGGCCATGCCACGCCACTGCAGAGATGGACACCCAACTCGGAGCGGTGGTCTAGGAGGGCCCAGTGACGACAGCTCCGTCTGCCAAGCTCCACGTGCTGACCAAGCAGGGACCGGCTCATACAGAAAGCTGGGGCTTGCCGTTGGCTGGGGAATCCGTAGGTCCCGCAGAGCTGATATAGCTGGCTCTACAACACCCGCTCCTGTCTGCCCCTTCACTGGGTACAGGGGACTGTCAGGGCAGGAGAGGGTGTGCATGCTCTGGCAACGCAGGGCCAGCAGATCTCAGCTTTGCTCGCCTGACATCCCTGTGCTGGGCGTTCCCAGACCAAGCGGCAGTCGCTGGCAGTCCGTGGGACGGGAAGAACAAAAGCCAGGCCTCCATACGAGAGCCCAGCACCACCCTGCCCACCCCTCCCCGAGCAGCCCTGTCTGAGCTACCGATCGGCTGCTGCAAAGAGCAGACACCTAGAAAGAGCAGGACACCAGCCTAGAACCGTTCCCAATCATCAGGCTCGGACTCCTCTCTGCTGCTCCTCTCCCTGCAGGCAATCCCCTTCTGATGTGCGTTGCAGCGTGCTGCTCGAACGTCGACGCGCTGTCTAAGTTACCCCGCACTAATCTCTCTGGACGAAACCTGGCCATGTCGGAAGAGCAAAATGCTGGCGAGGAGACGGGCTGTGCAGCCTGGAGAGGAGTGTCAGCCTATGCTTTCGCTAACGCCCAAATCAGCTAGTGATGGGAAAGTTCCCACCCCCAGGGGCTACCCACATACCGAGAAGTGTGATGACATTTGGGTGATCGAAGTCCTTCATGCACTCTGCTTCTCTGAGGAACTCTTCCATCTCGCGCTGGGAAAAGTTCTCCACTGAAAACACATCAGAAAAGGGAGGTCACTTGAAAAGATTTAAACCCCCCAAATCATGTCTGCGGTGATGGGTCTTATTGCCAGAACTTCCTACTCTGGACGGTCGTCAGAAAAGCCCCCACCTAGGCGGAGGGAGAAAGGGACGATGTTACCAGCCAGCCAGCAGCAGAGGGGTAGCAGACCCCAATTGTTCCACCAGGGGAACCCCAGCCAAGGTCAATGGCGCTCTGAGGGGGCGAGAGGGAGGGAGGGTCTGTGCAAGAGAGGCTGGGGGACGAAGGACCAGTGGGCCTGGTGGGGGGACCTCCTGGTTCAGTTACACGAGCATTCAGACTTACATGCCACATCCTTTTGGGGCCCCCTCTGTCCGTCTTGACATGGGAGAGGCAAGATCATGGCACACCTGTCCCTGGAGGCTTCGCTGTGGCGAGCGTGGGGATTGCATGGCTTTGATTTTACGGCAGTCGGAACAGGAGAGGACGGGGTTATTTTGGCTCAAGGTTCACGAGTGAGCAGGGCATGGCATGTCCGGCACTGACATAGCTGGCTGGGTGGGTACGCCCACTGCCTGCTCCCCACAGAGCCCGTGATGTGGCAGGGTTAGCGCGGGGGGTGGCTGTTTCACTGCACCAGTCGAGTGCAGCAATCCTTTGGCTATCCTGATCTCCATCAGAAGGGGCCCCGACAGGAAGGTCTGTGATCTCAGGGTGCCATGTCGGCCACATTTCATGGATCACCATTCTTGGGACCGGGTGCAGCTCCTGCCTGGGGTGCCTCAGGGGAGCTCGGTTTGTCTGCGGGTGTTGCCGAGCAAGACCAGGCAGATGTTTTCTCTTCTAAACCCAGTCTGGTGTGTCCAATCCTGCTGCTGCGTGATGCTGATCTGCGTTGTCTCCCTGCCCTACTCTGACCGTTTGGGGAAGCTGTCCAGGTACAACCTAGAGAGCCAACTGCAGGCCAGAAGAAGACCTGAAGAAGAGCTCTGGGCATTTCCAAAGCGTCTCCTTCCCCAACAGAAGTTGGCCCAATAAAAGATATTACCTCCCCCATCCAGGCTCTTTGAAAGAAACCATCATCAAGGCCATGCTGACCCAGACAGAACAATAGGATGGCTGAAGGCTGGGAGAAGCTGGTTTTCTCCCAGTTGTCTGCAGGGGGCTGAGATCTGGAGAATGGAAAAAATCTCCAAAAACAGCAGAAGAAAGAAACCAGGTGTTGGGCCAACTTTTTCAAAACACCAAGGCTGAGAAGCTGGGAATGCAGAGGACTCACGGACACACTGGGAGTGTGGGATGGAGAAGGAGATGCTTTCATAGCCGAGGGAATGGTGTGTGGGAGTGTCTTCATAGAACTGCAGGACTAGCTGAGGAAGAAGGAAGCTGGCCCCACAGACAAACTCCAAGACTGGGAGGAGAAGCTGTGTGCAGGAGGAGAATCCTGGACTCCCTGTTGGGGTTACCACCTGGCTGGTTTTTGACTGGCCTGGCCACTTTTTCTATCACCGTGTTGGTTGCCAGTCCAAAGATGTTATTTGCTGGTTGCTGGGTCTTTCTGGCCACGCACATGGGTGGCTCCGCATGCTGCCATCTGATAATTCTGGCTATGCATGTCACGGCTGGGAGCGTATTGCAGCGCCCCAGGGTCCAGCCAGCACCCAGGTCCCGCTCTGCATGCGCGCAGTGTGATGGGGTAGCCACCAGCCGATCAGGAAGCAGCACTTGAGCCCTACCCTGGACAGGAATCTCTCCGACTCTTGAGTAACTTCCGAGAGCCAAGCCCCTCCCCAGGGTGGTGTGGCACCGAGGAACTTTCCATCTTCCCCTGGGACCTGGCCCTGCCCACAGACGGGCCAGTTTTTCTGTGCCTTGGTGGCAACCTGACCCTGAGAGGACTTTGACCTAAGCCAGACAGCTCTCCAGCATGGTGGGGAAACAGCCAGGGAAACGTACATAGGGTTTATTATTTCTGGCTGGATCTGCCTATCTTCTGTGCTAGCTAAGCAAAGAGTAGGTGGCTAGAGAAGCCACAGGGAGAGAGAACAGTGCTGGAGCCCACTCAGAACAAGGGATGAATGAGAGTACAAAGGTCTGGGGTGTGGGATCCAAATACAGCAGCCAAGTGAGCGTCCATCAGGGGGTGCTCTACCAGCGCTGTGCACGACATCTACCATAAATCCCACAGCACTCAGCCTGTGTCTCTTGGTTTACAGCACTGCTTATAAAAATGCTGGCTATTTGCACTCTCCTTTGTTGACTTGGGGAGCTGTGTGTGGGGAGACAATTTACCTACAATGGACATGTGAACCCAGGGGTTGGCTCTGGCGAGGGAAACTGGACAGCAAAGCAGCATCGTGCAGCACATACAATGATATTTTCCTGGCATTCCTGCCCACAACACACACCATAAATGCTTTACAAGACAGCCACAGCACCACTTCCACAGCAGATTCTGCAAGCACAACATTTCAACCAGGAGGTGGTTTTTCATGTCTCCATTGGGTGGGAAACAAACACTAACCTGAAATTCTGCAGAAAAGCAAAGCACCTGGGGCCTAAGATAATCTGACGAACTGTCTGATGCAGCAAACAAAAGAGAGAAATGGGGGACATTACAGTAATAGAGACAATAAATACGAACTCTAGATGAAATCTGGAGAAAAGCGAGAGAATTCTCCACTCATGCAGCAATGAAGAAGAGTGTGAAAATACCCCAGCCCAATCAGCAGCTCCCCGCCCCACAGAGAGAAGAACAGATCCTTTGCTCTGTTACTTGGCCTGAGTTTTCATTTGTCAGTATTTGCAATTATAAGCAGAGTGCTGAGAGTGCTTTCTAGCAATCTGACGGGGTGGTGTGGATATGGGGCACTGTTCTCAAGGGATGTACACACGCGCTTGGTGATCCAGCTCTGCAAACCTCTCCTCCAGGTCTTACCTCATTTCACTTTGATCTTCTGACACTGACCCAATGGGGCCCTTTGCTGTGGATTACGAATCTGCTGGGGGGATGGTCCTAATCTCTTCTTTCTAGTTGCTCCCCATAAAATACCCTGTGCCTGGAACCATTATTGTTTCACTATGGTGGACAAAGCCCTGCACGACTATGGCTAACGAGGTCCAGTCTCTAGAACAAGCCGGGAACACCAGGCATTTCAGTCCCTGCATTTGAGAACTCGGGACAAAAGCAAGCAGTGCTTGATCTCACGGCCATCACCACTACTTACGCTTCATGGTTTTCACAGCGACTTTCTGAATAGTGCCGTTGGGTTGGCCAAGGTGCCCTTCCATCACCGACCCGAACTCTCCTGTATCCCGGGAGAGAAGAAAAAGTCTCCCTTTGTCCACATCCAGCCCCACAGCGTCGGGCAGAGACACCCAGAAGCTGTTGCAGGGAAGCTGTTCGAGCAGCGGGGGAACAGCAAACCTTCCCCATGCTGTGCGTGGCTCACACCGCACAGACGAGAGACAGTGCATTGTGCCTGCTACACAACAGCATGGGCAGTCAGCTCTGTCCCCAGTCCGGCCCGGGATGCAGGGGGACAACGGAACCGCACGTTGGGACGGAGCACGTACAGGCCAGACGCCAGTCAGTCTCCAGCTGGGCCCTGCAGGCACAGTCAGCGTGCCGCTTGCCAGCCCAGCAGAGTAAAAGGTGCAGCGGCTAAATGCGGTGCCAGAGTCTCGGCTAGGGCCCAGCAGGGTAATAACAAGATGCTCAGCCAAGGGGAAAGGTATGGAGCCTTCTGCAGCCCCACACAAAGGCCTGCCCCCCACTGCTCTCCTGGGCCTCACACATCATCCCAGCGGGGCAGGGAAGCGACAGGGTCATGCCTCCCCCCCAGGGGAGTGTGCTATGCAGTGGCAGTCCAGCTCCCTGTGCAGTACGGGCCTGGGGCAGACATTCTGCCTCCCCGCTTCCCCCTTCCCTGGCCAGGTGGGGCAATGCTTCTGAGCACGTGCAAGCCCCTCATTGCTCTCACATCTATCGCAATAGTCCTAGAGGATCTACTGGAGGTCAGGGCATTTTTGTGCTGCGTGCTGGACAGACACGCAGCGAAAGGTCATCACTGCTCCAAAGGGCTCACAGCTTAGACGAGGCTGGGAGGGGAAACTGAGGCACAGAGAAGGGAAGGGACTTTGTCCAACGTCAGTGGCAGAGCCAAGAACAGAACCCAGGTCTCCCGAGTCCCAGTCCAGTGCCTTGTCCTCTAGGCCATGCTGGCTCCCCAGCAGGTGCTGGTGTGTTGAGGGTGCAGGGGAACATACACGTGGGCAGAGGCAATGGTGCCAGATAACAACATGTAGATTCAGCACGACGGCCCACCCTGCACCGGCTCCCCCGGGACCGTTCGCATCACTCACCCTCTCCCAGAACCTTCCCCAGGGTGAGGGAATCCCTGCTGATCACAATGTCCTGGAGCTTCTGCTGCAGCTCCTCGCTGATGCCCAGGCTGTGCACTGTAAGAGAGCCCCTCAGGTGAGCCGGAGAGCGCAGCACGTGCCCCAAATGCTGCAAACGGGCTGACAACACCACCCAGTGCACTGGTGTCTGTGGGGCAGGCAGACCTGCTCTCTCCACAGCACTCCAGGGACAGCCTAGAAAGGAAGCTGCCCCCTTTCCACACCAGCCCCCGCTGCACGTTCCCACGGGATGTGAAGGTGCTTGGCCCCTCCACGTCAGCCTCATGCCGTCACACTCTTGTCCAGCCCCAGTGCATGCTGGAGTGGGAGAGCCCCCCCGGGGGCCAGGAAAACCCTCAGGTGACCAGTTGCACCATTTTTGTGACTATTTTGTGTGTCAGACAAGCACCAGGAGGCCACAGCAGAGCGTGCAAACATGCAGGTTCCTTCCCTGCATTCTTGTTCCGCAGTCAGCCATCTCCCCAAACCCTCACAGACCCCTCTGCCCTCTCAACAACAGCTCCCACGCTGGCGTCAAACAGATCTTACGGGTAAGCTCCACGGCTCTCCGACTGTAGGATTTCTTCGCTGTGTAGTTCACTGCCAGTTCTGAACCACTGCTGCGGAAAGCAACCCTAAGGAGACAGAAACACAACGTGCTGGGGCAATGTTTCTCTCACCTGTTCATGGGGCTGCACTGGCTAACGACATCCACATTGCTGAGAAAGCGACAATGTAAAAGAAACAACCTTCTCTCCAGTGAAGGTGATTTCCCTCCTGTTACACTACATGATCCCCTTGTTCACAAGGTCTTGTCTTAATAGCCATTTGCTAGGTCTACTCTTAAAACGATGCCAGGGCGCAGCTTGGGCTGTGGTGTAGACACTGTAATGATGGGAGACATTCTCCCATCGCTGAAGGTAATCCACTAGCCTGAAAGGCAGTAGCTAGGTCAGTGGAAGACTTCTTCCATCAACCTAGTTCTGTGCACACCGGGGTTAAGTCGGCATAGCTCCATCTCTCAGGGAGGTAGTGTTTTCATACCCCTGAGAGACATGTCTATGCCAATGTAACTTTCCCATGTAGACCAGCCCTAAGCTGATCTGTAAAGAATGGTGCATCAAAGTGATTAGGGGAAAAGACTGTCTCATCCAAACCAATGGCTGACTTTCCTAATAATACAGCAGGGTGCTTTAATAATAATACGGGCCTGTGACCAAACATTTTCTTATGCTGTTGTTTCATAGATTCTAAAGCCAGACGACTCCATTGTAATCATCTAGTCTGACTTCCTGTATAACACAGGCCTGAAAATTTCTCCAAAATAACTCCTGGAGCAGATTTTTAAAGAAAAACATCCAATCTGGATTGAAAAATGGTCAGTGATGGAGAATCCACCAAAACACTTGATAAATTATTCCAATGTCAATTACCCTCACTCTGAATTTTTGCCTTACTTCCAGGCTGAATTTGTCTAGCTCAGGGGTCGGCAACTCGCGGCTCCGGAGCCACATGCGGCTCTTCAGCTGCAGTAAGCTATGTTTTGCGGCTCCAGACTATTTTTCTAAATGGCTCTTTCGATAGTAAAGGTTGCCAAGCCCTGGTCTAGCTTCACCTACCAGCTGGACCTTTCTTGGCTAGACTGAAGAGTCCATTACTAAATATTTGTTCACACACACTGTAATGTCTCACAAAGAAACTAAGAGCTTCTCTACTGTTAGTGGAGCCGATTCCCATTCTCAGTGTTAGCAGGTCATCTCAAAACTTTGGTACCTTCCACTTTCAGAAACAAAAGAGGATATGGCAAAACAAGCAGTGAGCCACAGAGCTCAAAATGCTGCATGCATGAGGCTGAAACATACCATGGAATCTGTTTGAATTGTATTGTATCAAACATTGATACCTGCAGGGTCTTTTGCAGGAAGACAGAATCAGGGAAAACAAATATGCCGACTGACGCGTGTTAGTGAGACAGGATGTGACGGAAGAGACATTTACAGGATGTTAGCCCAGTAGGCAGAAGGAATCCAGCTACATCACCAGTTGCCAGGGTGAGTTCCAGTTTAACTCCCTGGGAAAGTCAGAGCAGATAGGACACATTTATCCATTTTTGAAATCACCTTTATTGCTGTGCCGTGCTCCCAAAGGAATCCAGTTTTTGTTTCAGTACTGAAAGCTGCAATGACCATTATACTACAAGAAGAGCTTCTACCATGACTGCAGAAGTGCAAAGACAAACAGAAAGCATTACATCAAGATTCCTGTGGGGCTGAATTCCCAGAAGCATGCTATTGCGCATGCATAAAGACTGGTTATTTAAAAAGTTTTGACTAGAAAGAATCAAATTGTTTTCAAACTAAAAGTGCAGGAGTTGGCCTATTTTGAAACCCATCTTAGAAGGTCACAAGGGAGAATGAGTGCTGTCAACAATGGACCTTTGTCCACATTCTCAAAAACCACGATACAATGCAGCCCTGGCAGCCACTCCACTTAGAATGGCTAAGGATTAGAACAAGTGGGCTTGAAGTCTATCAGCATGGCTGTACAAGGGAACAGCACAGCACACAAATCCCAACTGGAGGCGGTGCTGTTCTGCCTCGTCTGCAGAACAGCCGTATTCCTGCGCTTTCGTAAGAATCAAATTCTTCCTTCACAACATAAATATTCTCAGTGCAGCAAAAGAGCGATTCCACGTCACTGAGTATAGGCATGCCAAATTTCAATTTAAAATGCAGCCTTGTTTTTAGAGATGAACAAAAATCCACCCCCCCATACACACAACAAAAAAACCCAAACCTAAACCCCGTGTTTTCTTTCTTTAAATGAGCTAAAATAATCTTGACTAGTTTTTAATGATCTGTAGAACTTTTCTTCATGGTGTGAGCTAGGTAGCTAGCCAGAGTCCCTTAATGCTGGGTTTATCATGAAATTTCCAGTACTGATGATGCAATATAAATAAAAAAGAAAATTACATTTGCACAATGATAGTTGACACACTGAAATGACTTATGCTGTTCAAGAGTTAGGAGATGGTTACTCGGGTGCTGTATGAGATGAGCCAAGGGGGTTTCATTGTCCAGTTACAAAACCTTGCTGGCTGCTGAATATTCTCTCTCTTGCTAAGGAGCAAAGAGAGTGGAAGAACAGTCTGACACCTGGCTCCCCAGTGCTGTTTTCCTTCCAGGTTGCCCCAAATCAAAGAAAAGAGCCTTGAGTGAAATGCGGAGAAAGGAGATGGACATCCTGGGCCTTCAGCTCTTGTGAAAGGCTCCCAATGACTTCAGAGGAAGTTTTGTACGCATCAGGAATGCAGCACAGGGCCAAATGGATCCAGTGAGTCTTTGAGGGCGTCTCTGGCCTTCCGTGCAGTTACAGCTGGGATGGATTTGACCCAATGTATTTAGCCTTTATTTTTGTTCTTTGCCCTTTCCAGCAGTGCTGGGGAAATTGTGGGGAAAATTACTCAGCTGCTAAGGAATGGAGGGGCTGTGGTGAAAGCTCTGGCCCAGGGACGGAGATGACGCTGGCCTGGGAGTGGGCTCTGCAGATGAGGTGCACCCAGGCTTATGTTTGGGCAGAAAGTTGTTCCCCAGGGAGAACACGGAGTCTGTTACTGAAAAGGTGGCTCTGCCATAGACGCGGGCTGTGGATGCCCTCAGGTACTACTTGCCAGGCAGTCCCTTCTCCCTAGTGCCCTCCTGGTGGCTGCCCTCTGTGAAAGATCCCCCTCTCCCATCCCGATGATGCGCTGGAGTCTGGCGCTCCAGCCCTATGGCTGCCGGGTGCAGCACCAAGCCTGGCAGGAGTCTGCACATACAGGTGTTTTTCCCCCTTGGAGACTGGGACGGAGAGATGCTTGAGCCAGAAACCTTTCTGGCTGTGAGGGAGGAAGTGTGTGTGACTGGACAGGCCCTGTCCCATGGGCAGCAAGCCTACTGAGCATCCAGCACCAGGAAGGGCCTGCTGGGGGCCCCTGAGAGGGCTCCACTGGAGAAGGGGAGCTTAACAAGTGAATCTGGCCATGGAGCAGGAGGGGGAGTTTGCCCAAGATGAGAGGCTCCTAGAGACCCCAGTAGCCAGGGCCCCAAACCCAGCAACTGGCCTTTCCTTCCCCCCACTCCTTGTTTAGGGGGGACAGATGCTGCAGCCTGGACAGGGGCTCCAGACATCTGCTCTCCTCGGGTCTAGGTCCTGGGCATGGGAAGCAGTGTCAGGCACTGGAGACCATCGGACCCAGAAAGGGCCCTGGGCATGATTGCAGCTCCTGTGGGAGCAGTGAGTGTAACCAGGAGTGGGGGGTTCCCGAGGGGAGCCCAGGCCAAGAGACGCAGAGAGACAGCAGCCAACTGCAGCGCAAGAAACATGCTCAGTGAGAGGAGAGCAGATAGACAGAGAAAGGAACGTGGAGCTGCAAGATCAGGCTTCGCCAGCAAAAGGACGAGAGAATGACCTTTCCATTGCAGACAAAGTAAGTGATCAAGCCAATCAAAGCAGACTGGCCAGGAGCTGAAAGAAAGCTTGCTGCTGGCACCCTGCAGACCAAGCAGCGGGGGCCAGGAACACGGTCTGGGCTAGCTCTGAAAGAAAACATTTCCGAGGATTATTGGACTATAAAAAGAAGGGGAGAGAAGCCATTCGGTATCACCTGGGAGAACAAAGCTGCACTCCTTTGTATCTGTAATAGATGGTCCTCCTGCTAGATGGGCTGGAGCACGTGGACAGCATGGTGTGAACGAGCAACGGTGCTAGGCCAGGCCACAGCTTGTTAGAACAAAGTTTTGGGCACTAGAAAGCATGTGAGTTTGGTTTGTGACCCTTTCACGCCTCTCTCACTCTTGTCTGAAATCTCTTGGCCCTGTGTTCTTTGTCACTCAACTTATTCTTGTTTTACTACGAAGCCAGCTCAGTGCTGAGGTCTGCAGCTAACTTCACAGGTCGATGCGTTCTGTCTCTTTGGAGGCAGGGAACTCAGTAACATCCGTGAGCTTCCAGAGTGGGGGATGCAGAGCCAAAACTGCCCAGCTTAAAGGCTGCCCAAGGTGGAGGGCAGGTGAGCAGAGCATATATCACGTTGAACACAAAGAACTGGCTGCTCTCTCAGAGTTCAGGTGGTGCTTGCGCTGGCTATGGGCAGTTACTGGGGTGAACGGGAGAGGTGAACGCCTCCTGCTGCTCCCGTTGGCCAGTGCACGCCAGCCCCACGCCAGTGCCCCCGGCTAGTCCCACGCCAGGTGTTCCCTGCCGGCTGCCTGGCCAGCTCTCCGTGCCACCACTGCAGTTATTTCTGTGACTTACCCAAACTTGGTTTCCATCCGTCTTTTCCGGATCATCACACAGAAATACAGGATTAACCCAACTGCGGCAGTTCCACAGACAACGCCCAGGGCGACGACGGAATGCGTGTTTCCTGACGCTGGCGACGAAGAGGGAGCGGAGGCTATCAACTCTAATAAAACAGCCCACAGAAAAGAACATAACGGAGTCAGGTGATGACATGTGGAGGGTGTTATAATTAAAATCAAACAAGGCCTTCAAAACCCAAAAGACATGGAAGAAACACATAAAGCACAAGAAGAACACTGCATGCGGACGGAATAATCAATGCCCTGCTTCGTAGGAACGACCAACCATGGCATGTGGGTTTTTGGGGGTGTGGTTTCTCTGTGCTAAGCTTATTGTTAGCTCCAGTACAGTAGCACCAAGGGGAAACTGCAAGATCACCGCCCAGAGCCAGAACAACAGATCTGCCTGGGGGAGCATGCCGTCGAATCGGCCAGGGGAAGCACTGTCTCACACGTGCCGCCAGAGCAGGGGGCAACTGTGAGCGGCATGGCTGTTTTCTGCAGCCATGCTTCGAGAACCAAGGCCTGGGCACTGTGCTGGGTGTGGGGTTGTTGGGTCTGGAGGGGTTGTTGGGTCTGTGGAAGAGTCACAAAGGTCTCTGTGAAAGAGGCAATCCGGCTGGAGGTGCATGAGCTGCCAGGACCTGTGGGGAGGGGTGACTGCTGAAGGTCACGGCAGAGAGGAGTGCCCCTCATGCCCACCGCCACCATTAACACAACACATGTGGACTTTGCACAGCGGGAACCATCTGGACAAGGCTTCAGAAGCTCATAAAACCGTGAAGCTGGTCCCTTCCCTCGACGTGGCTTGCTTGGGGAACGTGCCCCTGCCTGGTCTGCTCTTTAGCTCCTCTACGGGCTGGTCTCAGCACGAGGTAGAGGCTGACACACACACGTTGGCTCCAGCAATGGAAGCAGTGTGAAGACACAGGCGAGGGCATTTTAATGAAGACACGGTGGTAAAAAACAGACACACCCTGTCTACACTGCAGTTCCCAGCATTGCTGCCATTGCTGGAGATGCCGTGGGGGTGAATTCCACATGACTTGCTGGGACAGAGGCCCTCCAGGGAAACAAAGCAATGTGTGAATGGTACGTTTGGACAGCTAGACAGATTCTGCATGTAAAAAATTTACATTAAAAGAAAGTGGCTCAGGTTCCAAAGCCAGGAAATGCCATAAATGCAAGTTGCAGCCTTTCATTACATGATCACATTATTTGTTCTTACCATCCCCTGGAATGAAAACCAGCACGGGGTCACTGAAGGGCCCAACCCCACCCTTGGTGACAGCAGCTATCCGCACAGCACAGGTGACGTTCGTGGCTGCAATAGGAATGGTGGCAGCAGTGTCATTCTGCTTGGCTTCAGAAGAAAGATTTTGCTGAAAGAGAGAAAAAAGTGAGCACGGGGGAAAAGTGGAGAACAGCAGCTTATTTTTGCTGGCTACATCAAACCACAAAAGCTCAAGATTTATTTTAATCTAACATCCAGCCATGACCGTGCGGAATGCAACAGGCAGCTATTTAGAGAGAGTATTTGGTTTTCAAGAACTGGATGACAACAAAGTAGCTGGACAGGATTTCCTTTTTAACCACTTCACTGCTCAAGGCATGATTCAACGCAATTGTCATGCAGCCTTCCGGGCTGCTGGCTCTGGCACACAGGGTGCTTCCCTGCCGGGAGAGTTCAGGAAAACACACCCAAGATGAACTACAATCGTTAAGCAATAGAGCGCCATGCTACGGCCTTTGTGGAGAGGGATAGTTCATGAACATGCCTTTATTTCAGATCCTCAGTCTATCCTCTGCCCCCGCTGGACCCACATGGCTTCCAGGAGTTCCTCCAATTCTCCCCGTTCTGGCACACCACCTAGCCACGCTCACTGCAGCCTCCACGGCGCCTACCTCCCACACAGAGTGTCTGCCCCCTGCTTTTATCATTGCTACATCGAAGATAAAGACACACAGAGCAGAGAACGCAAACATTGCCAGTCGCAGCCAGGCCTTGTCTAGACTAGGGTTTAATGGGGTTAGCTGAAGGGTTACCACCTTTCTAATGGCTGGTGACCGGACCCCCGAGGCCTCGCCTCCTTCACTATCATGCACTCCTCTCTCTCCATCCCCTCTTTGTTTGCTGGATGATCTTCACTCCCTTCCTTCCCCCCCGCCGGGCTCCCTCTGTTCTGGGGTTGGGACGGGAGCTGCTGCACCCTGACAGGTGCCTGTCTGCAGGGAGGGGGTGGCCCTGGCTGAGCAGGGGCTGGCGCAGGTTAATGACCCGGTGCCTCCCCCTGCCTGTGATGACGAGACACCTTCAGGTCCCCCGTTTCAATTGGACTTTCTGGTCGAAAACCAAGCATCTGGCACGGCACCTAGACACAGAAGCCAAAATCCGGATGGGGGGCACCCCTAATTAGTTGTCAGGTTGGAAAAGTCCAGTGTAGGCTAAACGGCCAAGTAAATTCTCTGTTCCCTTGCTGCACCTTGCCCAATGTGCAGTGTGGCCCTGGGGGCGTGCCTGGCCATTCCAGCTGGTGTTATTACACCTCTTCTCCTTGCCTGGAGGAGTCTGGGGGTGGGAGGGGGGGAGAATCCTTCTGCAGTTGAAGTTCCCTGCGTGAACCATTTGTTTGTGCCCCTCGCTTCAGGTTTGTCCCACACGGCGTCGTACACTGTGGCCCGGGCAGGGTGACAGGCCCAGCCTGTGACCATGTGACAACAAACTGGCCTCCCCAGGGGAGACTGGGTGGGGAGTGCCTTGCTCGTTGGGGACCTCTTCTCGCCAGCACGCTTGGTAGGCAAAGGGGAATAGCCTGGTCCCCCCACGGCAGGCTGAACTCCAGACATGAAGCTGCCAGTCAAGGAGAGGCTCCTTTGGAGAACCCAAGAAATATCGCCTCATTCCCCCACACCATGTCACAGATGGTCCCTTCAGACTTGCTTTCTGAGCGTTGCTCCTTTTGACCGAAAGGCGTCTCTCCCCTTGCTGTACAGCCAGCTGCCGCCCCGCTTACTCTGCCACGTGCACGGCATGCTCTCTCTCTCGTGGGCAGCTGGCTTTCGTTCCTTCTAGTTTTATCATGGCTGCCAGAGTTCTCCAGCCAATTTCTCTGCCAGAGTGAATTAGCAAAACTCTGCCGAAGTCAGTGGAACGGTGACCATCTACGCCAGCCGAGAATTTGGCCCCTCTCATTTTTCCATGCACAAAGTGCAACCATATACGTTTAGTAAGGAAGATCTTTGTTTTGCAGTTAAAGTAATGACCCAGAAGGCAGATGATGTAGCCAATTGTTTTATAACAACGTGATTTCATGTCATGCTAATGACACTTCTCATTTTACAATGCATTTCCTTTCATAGTCCCATCACCACATGTTAGATTTGTTCAAAAGCTTCATGGTTGTTTTTCTTGATAAAACAAACCAGCGATTCCCCTTCCCACAAATTCACTGTTACTTCCTGAATTTCTTGTGAGTCAGCTGCACAGTTGAGAAAGCGACTGGTGTTGCTCCATGAGAATTTATTATTGAAAAAAAAACTGTTCCGTGGTAAATAACACATCTGGCAGAGGGACGTGTATAGTACAACTTGGCTTCAGCGGCTGACAGTTTTCTAAACACTGTGTGTTCGCGATACAGAAATAACAGGAAAATTGTTGAAGTATGAGGTCAGCAGGAACCAAATCTGATTTACAACTGGACAAAAGAACCATAAAAATGGAAACAAAAACGCCTACATTAACATACACACACTTACAGGCTCATTTAGGAGGTGCTGCTAAAACAACTCTGTCCTGTGTGCATCACTGAAGAATGCTGGACCTGCCGTTATGCAAGTGAATTCTGGGATACTTTCCTGCTCGTTTTCAACATTCCCAGGTTTCTCCTGCTTTGCTTTCATGGCGCCTTTGAGCAAAGGGCTGTCTGCAAGGCAGGTTTGTCTTGCTGGGTATTAGCCAATGCAAAGATGCGTTTAAATTCTTTAATCTCTCAGGCAGCTTTGCTGGGCCACGTGAGGACTCAGCCTGTAGGAATATTCAATTGCTTGTGTACAGCACATGCAGGGAGTGCAATCCTCTGCCCCCTTCAGGCTGCCATAACAGGACAGCTGGAGATTCCCCTGGCACAGGGAAATTGCCAGGTGGCATAAAATGGGCACAGCCACCTCTGCAAAATCCTTTTTCTGCCCTTGCACCTTAGGAGGTGTGTGGTGGGGAGGAGGAGCAGGGGAGGGGAGGTTTCAGCTTAATTTTGCAGTCATCCTTGGCTGCTGGCCTAACTCAGAGCAGTGGGCAGTTTGCCATACCAGCCCCAGGATTGGGGAGCAGAATGGCAGCTCGGCCGGATCTACGGACCTGACCCACTGGATTTGTTCACCAAGAAAACCTCAGCTCCAATCTGCCACATCACAACAAAACCTGCAAACAACCAAGCCAGGGAGGAAGGGGGGTGCGGCCTGCAGGCAGCCGACCATTCCCACAGTCAACAGCCTGATGGATGCCGTGTGTCTGCATCTTGGAGTTTGTATCTTTCTCAGTCCATGGCCCCATTCAGCACAGTACGTCAGCCCGTGCCTGCCTTTAAGCACTTGATTAATCCCATTGTTTTCAATTGGGCTACTCACATGCTTGAAGTTAGTTAGGCACACGCTTATGTGCCTTGCTGAATTGGGGCCGCTATTTCCTTCTGCTCTGACTATACCCCCTTGGTGCATTGAGTCCCTCATCCAGAGTCTGGCAGAGCCTGGAGGAAAGCATCCTGCCTGAGACAACATTTGGATAACACGACGGTCAAGGTTTTCCCAAACAGGTCCTAAACGAAGTCAGGCTCCTCCCTTCCAAGTTGAGGCATCTACATCGGCGGCTCAACTTTCAAGGTGCTGTGGGGGCCCTCATCCATGCCCCACATCTGGCCAGCCAGCTCAGGCAGCTGACTCCATTGGTCAGGCTGGACAAGGAAGATGGAAATCGGGGTGGCACCTGTACACCAAAGATGTCCCCCCCATGATCCGCACCCACCCCACCAACTGCCTGGTGCCTGTGGCATGGAGGTCACCCGGAGGCCATGCCACGTGAAAGCCGTTGGAGGAGCGATGGGCAGCCCGCAGCTATCCTTTGTGGGTGATTTCAGTGAAAAGTGCAGCCCCGTCCACGCCCGCCAAGGCGGCCAGGTGAGCCAACAGCACCTCTCCATCGCGGGAGCAGAGGACAGCCGCTGGATTTCTCTTGCACAGACATTTTCATGCATGCTGTCATAAAAGCATCTGGTGAAGCACACACACAACTTCGCTCCTAGGAGCAGTCTCAGTAGGGCTGCTCACACAAGTCAGCTGATGTGGAGTTGTAGGCAGGGCCCAGTCCATAATGATTTCGTAGGTTGGCTTGAAATTTTGTCCTCATCATTTCTTTTAAAATGTGCTTTTCACAGAGCGTTGACCATTTCGATGTAATAGCTGGGGGTACTGCTGAAAGATCTCATGTAAAAATTCACAAAAAAATTAAAAAACTTCCCTTCTCACAGGGCTCAGGGAACTAAAACCCTCCTGACTTTTCTCTTCTGACTTGTGAACAGATAAATGGGTCAGCATCTTCTTCTAGCATTAGTCACAAGATCATAATATTGTTTTCCTGACTTCACTGTGCTTGGGCCATATAGATGTCTGTACAAGGATAAAAAGGGGAACAGAAATCGCAGCGTCTTACAAAAAGAGTGTGAATCATTTTTTGCTTGCAGATTTCAAATGTATGTGTTCAGCGCCTTTTTGTGTCCTAAACTTTGGATTGCTAAAAGGGCAAGAAACAGTGCAGCCAAATACACTAGTAAGCAGGCAATATCTGGATGGGAACATGTGTCTGGCTTGTTTGCTTCCTTTTGTCTTGAGCTATATCATGGTTCCGTCTGCGTCACATTTGTTATGCAACTCTCATCGTTCACAGGCAGAGCATTTCCCATAATGCCACGGTCATGATTCTGCTCGACATCGGAGATGGCCCAGGAACAGCCTGGCTGCTCAGGCCAGCCCCGTTTGAAGAAGAGGCTCTTGAAGGCTTCTGTAACTATTCTGTTCCACCAAGAGTTGAGGCGCTTTGGAATGTGTTTCTGTTCTGATGGGGAGCAAAACTGAGACCTTTTCAAATCTTTCATGAAAACATGAAAGAGATTCAGAGAAGGGACGTCGACTCAGATCTCCCATGTGCCAGGCCAGTGCCCTAACACCAGGCTCCTCTGGCTGCTGGGTCCCTCGCTCACCTCTGAAATTCCAGCCTGGACTTGAGAAACTTTCCCAGGGGAAACCGTCAAAATGGACACATTGCCATGGAGAATTTCTGCTAGGACGAAATGGCATTTTCCAACAAATAAAATTTTAACGGAATTTTTTTTGCCCTCTTTAACCCAAGTTCCCCAATGCTCCCTTCACTCTTGCTCTCTAAACTAGGAGCCTCTCCTCCTTCATATAGATCAGGATAGATCCATTCAGTTCCACTGGGGGAAATCCCATGCAAGTGAGATCCAACTCTGAAGCTAAGGACCTGATTCTCCCTGGCCACGTACCCACCTCGTAGCCCCTGCCATCTGTAAAAGCTACCGAGTCAGAATTCCCGCTCCAGAGATCTTGCCAAAATCCTCTCGCACAAGGAAGAGATGCTTCAAATACAATCAACAAGCAGGAAAATCTAACATCTTATTTGATTTGTTAGAGAAAGCCCATAAAGAAGCAATAGAGAACACACTGTTTTTCTTGCTTTGCAGTTCCCCTTTAAGACAAGAACAGGCACAATAGCATTTGGCTAACACTCTTATTTATGACTGTATTTTGGTAGCAGCTAGAAGCCGGGGCAGCACTGTACAAAGACTATCACAGAACCAGTCTCTGCTCCAAAGAGCTTATAAACAGAGTGTAGGACTACAGGCAGGCGGATACAGACAGATGTGGGAGCATTAGGAAACATTTAGAGGATACTGGTCAGCAAGTAAGACAGCTATGCAGCTGCCTGCCGTTGTCGAGATTTTTATAATCATCACATTATATTTCATTCTTACTATATTTCTTTTCATACTCACTGTTCTCTTGGCGTTCTGCCACACATGCCATATCTTGTACCCCTGCAGCTCTCCATGCTTTCGGCCAAGGGGAGGCTTCACCCATCGGATTTCCAGGGACGAGCTGGACTCGTTGAATAACACTGTGACATTCAGAGGGGCAGCAGATGGGGCTACAAGACACAAACGTAATTGTGCACAGAGTTAGTAAAACCAGGCAAACAGGTCCACAAGCAACCCATGTGGATGTGGTGGGATTCATTGATCGCAGAACTGAACTTGGGACCCTCTGTATTTCACAAACGCAGGCCCCAACCCTGCAGAGCTAATGGAAGAATCAAGGCTAATTCTTTAATTGACCCCCTTTCTAAGCCACTCTGTAAAAACACCCATGGTTTTCAGATTCCCTGGAGCAGCGTTACTGCGCGCACACACACACCCCTCCCCCCGCCCAGCACGCCCCATAGCAGGAGAGCCGTGCACAGTGGGTGGCTGTCTTGGCCCTGGCATGCTGGCCATTCCCCCCTGTTGAGTCTCCCAGGTCTCGCTGTTGTTTCCAGCGCTGTGATAGCCACAGAGAGCAGCTTTCAGAAGGCTGCGGGGGTGGGCAGGGGAGTGATTTAACAGGAAAATACAGGACGTGATGAAGCTGCATGCTCTCCTCTTCAGATGCTGACTGCACAGGCCTGGGTGCCCGGACGTCAGGCAAAGGCAAGTAGGCACCAGGGCCAGGGGAGAAAAGAGTCCCTGGCTCGTTTCCCTCCCACACTTCCCTATTCTGAGAACAGGGAGCAGCCCGGGCAAATGCCGCGTTTCACGACCCCCCAGCAAACCATCACGCTGCTGGCCCCGTCTGAGCGCCAGTGAGGGAGGGCAGAGTGCGTAAGGAGCCTCTTTCCTCACCCTCAGTCCAGGGAAACCAGGTCCCTGCAGGGCTGGGAACTCACTTCGGCCTGAGAGCAAGCACCGGGGGTGCATGGCTGCTATGTCGGCTGGTCTTTGACAGCCCCAAGAGCCAGGATCTGCAGTGGGGGGGCACAGTCAGCCAGTGCTAAACGGGGGATGCACTGCTTCTCTCTGAGGGCCCGATCCTGCACACCGATCCCCATGGAGCAGGAGTACCCAGCCGGCCATTGCCCTGCCTCTGCCTGGGACAGAGGGGGTGACCTCAAGGTGGGAGTGGTTTACACCCCCTTTGCACTAGTGTAAATCACTGCACAGTGTGGCGGTGAACGGAGCACAAACACTTCTCCCAAGCAAAATGCTGGAAACTCACCAGGCTCCCAACTCCCCTCGGCCAGACCTGCCTCTCCGGACGCTGATGGCAGGCTCTGGGCCAAGCTGCCTGGAGCGCTAGGGAAGCAATGGGGGGGGTGGAGGAAGTGGGCCTCGCGGTGCTACTGTCGTGATTCTTTCTACACCCGAGCCATGAGGTTCAGTGCCCCAGGAATCCTGATTGGCTGCATTCTGGCCATGGACAGCTGTTTGTACCCCCACTGTGCAGGGTGCTGCACACGCAGATATGGGCCCTGCTCCGGGGAGCTGACAACACACAGGTCTGCGTCAATCACCCCAGAAATCCCCTGTGCGATGGGGCGACTCCCCGTCTCCAGAGCTAGGCTGGGCTGAGAGGGCTGCTTTATCTCAGACAGGCCCTGGGTTGAATGCAGGAGTCACTGGGGAAGCGTCACGCAGGCAGTCACACGAGAAAATCACCACGGTCCTTTCGTGGCCTTAAAATCTAGGCGTCGACAAACGAGTTTGGTTTTAAACTCACTCTGGAGTTACACTTATGCAAATGGACTTGCTAGTGCTAATGTCCAGAGACCCTGTCCCAGGGAGAGCCCTTTGGAAAGGAGACAAAGGCCCCTGAGAAAACAGAAGCAACAGAGGGATGGGAATAAACTGGCCAAACAAGAGTTAAAGGCACCACAACGTGGGCTGGACCGTGGCTTCCACGTGGTGCAGCTGTGCTGCGGAGAGCAGAGCACAGGGAGGTGGCCAGCTGCGATTTCTGGGACTGACCATGTGGGCCAGCTGGCACGTGCCATACGCATCCCTGCGCGTCCCCGTGCCAGCAACCAGCCAGTGCTGCCGAGGTGCTGCTGAATGAGCTGCTGGTGACCCATCCCTTGGCCTTGCCAGGACGCGGTCAGTGCCCTCGTGGCAAATTTAACCCTCACCAGAGTGCAGCAAAGAGCCCCATGAGCACAGCTTTACGGACGGGGCGGGGACTCTGCCCTCAGTATTATCTGCTCTTTTCCTACCTCCCTCGGTGGTGCTGGCCAGAAGCCAGGGGCTGAATGGAGACCTGCCGACTTCATTCACGCAGGAAACACGAATGCTGTACTCCGCCATGGGCTGCAGCTGCTGGACATGATACAGATGAGGCGGCACAGAGGTGTTCCAGATCAGAAAGGAGCCGCTGCTCAGAGGAACCGCTTCCCTGACCTGAATTGAAACGGGGATTAGTCAGCAAGGACCTGCTGTGCCCGAAGCACACCAGGAATTTTAAAACCGTAAACAGGATCCAGAACTCTGCCCTTCCCCCTTCCTCTGCTCTGCCCTCGACGCCCTCTTAATCCTTTCGGGAGGAGCTTCCTGGTAGGCAGCAAAGTCAAGACTGCCAACAAACACGGCCTACTGTAAGAACGTAAGAACAGTCAGACCAATGGTCCAACTAGGCCAGTGTCCTGCCTTCCGACAAGTGGCCAATGCCAGGTGCTTCAGAGGGCAGGAACAGAACAGGCCATCATCCAGTGAGCCATCCCGTGTTGCGCGCACTCAGCTTCCGGCAAAGAGAGGCTAGGGACACTCAGAGCATGGGGTTGCATGTGTTCTCATTTTAGAGGAGGACACAGAATATCTATGGTAAAATACACAACTGCTCTGCTTTGTGTGCCCTGCTGTCAACACAGGAATAAACCAAGTGAAATGCCTCCCTGGTGCTGAATTCCCCCTCTAAAACCTCAGCGAGGGCTATTCCAATATACTTCTATTCAGAGAAACGTCTTTTTTACTGACAATCCTCCCAAAATTGCATAGGCCCTAAAAAGGAGGATTCTGCAGAGTTACAAGAGAAACAGACTCCATTGAGGGTGCCAGGGTGATGTAATTAACAAGTTGTTTTCCTTGCCATTACTCAAAACCAAAATACATTGTCAGGTAAAAGGCATGACGGGGGATGAAGCAGCCAGTCACAACAAGAACTATATGCAGTGAGATGAGATGAGATGGAAGACATGGAAAGATCAGGATCTTAGAATCAAAGAATCATAGAATATTAGAGTTGGAAGGGACCTCAGGAGGTATCTAGTCCAACCCCCTGCTCAAAGCAGGACCAACCTCAGCTAAATCATCCCAGCGAGGGTTTTGTCAAGCCACAGCTTAAAAATCTCTAAAGATCGAGATGTCAGCACCTCCCTAGGTAACCCATTCCAGTGCTTCACCAACCTCCTAGTGAAAAACCTTTTCCTAATGTCCAACCTAGACCTCCCCCACTGCAACTTGAGACCGTTGCTCCTAGTTCTGTCATCAGCCACCACTGAGAATAGCCTAGCTCCATCCTCCCTGGAACCCCCTTTCAGATAGTTAAAGGCTGCTATCAAATCCCCCTCATTCTTCTCTTCTGCAGACTAAACAGGCCTAGTTCTTTCAGCCTCTCCTCATAAGTTTTGTGCTCCAGCCCCCTCATCATTTTTGTTGCCCTCCGCTGGACTCTCTCTCTCCAATTTGTCCACATCCTTTTTGTAGTGGGGGCCCAAAACTGGACACAATACTCCAAATGTGACCTCACCAATGCCGAATAGAGGGGAATAATCACTTCCCGCGATCTGCTGGCAATGCTCTTAGTAATATCTTGAACCTACAAGGATCTGACTCAGCTGTATTCTAACTTGGACGTTTGGTGAACACTGGAGCTGAATTAAAATCCCTGTCTTTTACTAGATGGGAAACCTCACAATGAAATGTATCAGGGCCAAAAACATGAAAAAGTCTTCCAGAATTATTACTTATAAAGCAGACTGTAGAATTAAATGCACACACAGAGTACCCCAAACCTTCCAGCTAGTGCCCAGAGATTAAAAAACCAGCACTGCAATGAAACAGTCTGCAGCTGGGTACCTGCATGCACACAAACACATTACGCATCATGCCTGGCTTCAGAATTCCCATGTCAGGACTGCAGGTTTTAAATGGAGGAAGAATATATGCATGCCTACTCTGAAAATGCGGACATGGGTTTCACCAAAACAACAATCCAGCCTCGTGCTGCTACACAGAAAGGCGATTATGTGGTCAAAACCACACTCGGAAGAGGTATGAATGTTATGCAATCTCCCATGCCTGCTCCACTTTTCCTCCTTTACACATTCAGCGGATGAGTTCCTAGTACACAACAAAACCCTTGTCCAGCACACAGCAGAGGCTGGAGTTGTGGGAGGATGTCTGAAAGGAGCAAGAATGAGAGGAACCAGAAGTAGTAGAGTAATCAGCAATTAACCGGCAGAAAACTCAAGTGAACACCAACCTTGCTGACGGTATTGAGTTCCACCATCACTAGAACTACCTGGTCTTGAACAGCTCCCCCAGGAGACTGTTTTCTAGCTTCAGGCAACCATGCAATTTCTGCTCTTCCCACGTATATTTTAGAATGAACCACAGAATGGGAAGCTCCGAATTCAGCTTGTGTTCGAGAGTCCTTGCATTCCACATAGGTTGTTTCAGGACAGGCAGTGGCCCGGGTTGGCATTCGACAAAGAGAGGATCAGCAGGTCTAGTGCTTAGTGCACAGGACTGGGAGACAAGGGGTCCAGAGTCATCATTGACACTGGCTCACTACGGGGCCTGGGGGCAACACTCACAAGCAAGGATGAGGACAGTCAACTTCAGACTCACAAGCCAGACAGAAATACAGGGTCAGAAGATCATCGGATGCGGCTAGATGCTTTGGCAAGAACCTTTACAACAGCAATCAAAACCCGCTGCTGCCGCTGGTTCATTTATCTGCACGTAAATACTGTTATTTTTCCAGCTGTTGGATCCCTTGTCTCAGCCCTACACGCTGTCGAATGTGCTATGAAGAGCCAAACGGGCACACACAAAAAAGCTGCCACACTCAGCCCCGACGCCTTTTGAACACTTCAGCAGCGTCTGCGATGGGCCTGATTTCCAGGGGCCCAGTATGCCCTCAGCCCTCACTGGCTTTCTCTGAGCTGGGTCTGCTCAGCACCTCCCAATGCCTGGCCCTGCATCGTTAATCATGGTAAGTGCCAAGGGAGGATGCGACTGGGAGAGAAACGTTTTCTTTGAAAACCTCCTGCCTCAAAACAAGTCGTATCTTTTTTAAGTAGATGATGGGGGAGAGGAGGGAAAGAAAGAACAGCCCATGAGACACCCTGAATCTGGACAAAGATGACACAGACAGCCAGTTCTCTGAATATCCTGGTCGAGAAACTGCATCGCACAACATCTTCCGTCAGAAGACTCTTCCTGCGGGGCTGTTCCCAGTTTGCCTTCCAGCACACTGCTCACAGGAGCTCCCATCACGACTGATCAAGGTGATACCTTGCACTTTCCAAGGGACTCATCGCTAGCAGGGGACTGAGGGATGCGATTTACCCTGACTTGTTCAGCGATGAACACCTGCTAAAGGAATAGGGCCTAGTGCTGCCTCTGATAGAAGTCCATCACTCGTACTGACGTCAACAGGAGGTGGCTATGCATGTCTGAGGGTGGAATTCAGTTCACAAAATGTTAAGCAAAACCTTAGCGATATTTCTCCAACTAAGGGTGAGATAAATATATCGAGGGTGTTTGATCAGCAAAACGAACATGCAAATGGATTCCTAAATTACAAGTGACTGGTCAGGATTACCCTGATTTGGGTAGCAGGGGGGACTAGATGACCTCCTGAGATCCCTTCCAACCCTTGACTTTTATGAGAATGAATCCTAAATCCACCCGAGTTCTCTAGATTCTTTCCAGTGGGGTCAGTCATTTGGAACTGGAACACATGACTCAATTCCTGCCGGATGGGGCCTGCAGCATCCATCGTTATCACTTACATGGTCAAGAATTAACTACACAAATTGGCAAAATGGCGTCACCTGAGCCAGGCTGAATAGCTAATTAGATGTGAATACCGTGGCTTAGTCATTGCTGTGCTTCTTGCCAGGAATCTCGTCTTGTTTTCCGATTGAAAAGGCTATTGCCTAGTGATGGGCTGTGTAAATTAAATCAAAGTCAATTCTTTGCCCCTCCACCCTACTTCCGGAGCATTAGTAAGAATGGAAGGTTAAACAATGTGCTAATGTTAGATTGGATAACTTCCCCAGAGAAAAAGCCTGGGCAGAGTTTTCACTTTCACTGTCCCTCATATGCAGGGGATTAGGAAATGTCAGAGGAAGTGTCATTTAGATCCAGAGACAGTGGACGTGACTGAGAGCAAATGGAAGGAGGCTAGGTTTTACTCACTATTTTGATTATGTATACTATTCAAAATTGTAATTCATCAACAGGCCAGGTGCTATCAGAGCTGTGACTCAGAGGGATGCAATGGAATGCTAACGAGGTCACCTGGCCTTTTATGGATATTCATCCAAGCTCAAGACATTCCTGATGTGGCCAGCTAGATCAAGAGCCCTCTCTCCACTGTATGGGGAAGACGACTTAAAGTTCAAATGTTAGCCACAACAATACACTGAAGTCAAGTGACATTTTTCCTGAAGAAGATACAACCTTTGAAATGAGCATCCTAAGATTTATGCACCCTGAGTAAAAGGGTTAATAACTATGGGATTGGTAAGCGCTGACACTTTGAATAAGCCACAGTGCAGTTGTGTTTAATTATATACCCTGTAGCATCTCCTTCAGCAAATCAGTAGTCAATCAAATGAACCATTATTCTGATTAAGGCAAAAACGAACCGGTTATAAGCAACAGTTTAATCACCAAAGAGCAGAAAAAGACCTGGCCGAGGAATGCTCCCTGCCTTCCGAGGTCAGATCTGCATGTGAGTGGCTTGCAGAATTGCACCCAGAGCACCTAGAAAGAAATGAATATCTGCACTCATTCAATCATCTATCAGGAAACCAAGATCCTCCCGATTGCCAGCTGAGTACCAAGAGTGCTGTGTGTCTTTGAGTCTCCCTGTGGGTGCTTTGAATGCTTTATTTTGCTTTTGACGTGCTTTATCAGCATATAAAGAGGGACAGATATTAACGCAACATAAACCTTTTATAACTTCTAGCTCACCCCAGTGGAAAACCTGCAGGTGCCAGCCTGGATTCTTGCCCAGCCAATGGCTAGGAGCTTTCAGAGCTTCATTCTGCCTGCCAGTACAGCCGCAATATCATTACCTTGATGCGAGATGTGCTCTGGGCAGGATCTGCGACCACATCAGACTCAAACATCTAGTGTCCCTGTGAGAGTGTCTGTCTGCGCTTCAGACGGTTCCTGGAGCCAACGCTCACCTCCCGTTGGCTGAGGTGGATGCAGGGACGATGCATCCCCCACTCGTCACAGAATGGCTCTGACACCCCCACAAAGGGTGCTACTGATGCCCGCAGGCTGTAGCTGCCTCCAGAGGCCCCATGGTGCAATGCACACAGACTGGGCAGCAGCTCACTGGTCTAGGGGAAAGACATTTGCTCTCATACAAGTCCCCACTGCCCATCCCCCGTGATGGGGGTAAAGGAGGGAGTGCATACTGGGCATGGCCCTGATGCTGCACATGTTGGCACATCACTGCCCCGACGCAGCGGAGCCCTTTGCCAAGCAGGGACCTACTAATCCCTGGGAAGCAGAACCGCACTGGTGGGGCTGCTGGGAAACCCTCCACTGCTACAGAGAACAGGCCAGGATTAATCATTTAATTACCCTGCATGGAATTCAATTGCCGCCAGTGAAATTTGAGCCAGCAGCCAGATACCCACAGTGCAGTGATTAAACATCAACATCAACCCGCACCAGCCAGAGAGCAGCTTGGCCGCAGAAGGTATCAGCTTCTCAGACCTTTCCAGGGAAGCCGGCCACTTTCTAGCAAGCACACAGTGAGTGTCGCTTTGCTGCGCCAACAAAATCATGATCACATCTCCCAATGCTGCTGGGACAATCACCACACTCGGAGAGTATTGCTGCGTGACGCCTCCTGCTTTTGCCGTGAACACCCAGCAGAGATGGCGCAGGAGACCCTTAGCTGGTGCTAAAATCCCATCCCGCTGGCAGCTCTTGACTAAACTAGACTGTGCCCATGCAAATGTCACTGTGGAATCAGTAACCAGCTAGTTTCTGACCTCACACAACACTACACAATGGCTTGCCATTTCAAAGCATCCACGCTGCCCACACTGTGACAACACATGCAGAACTCCACAAATCCCACGGAGCTTTTCCCCCAAGAGAGCTCAGAGGCAGATAATTGCATCCATCCCCTATAACTCCTCTCTCCACACAGTAGGTGTCTTGTACTTCTTCTCTGGCCAGTGGAGGTCTTTCTGTCTCTCCGCCCAGGTAAGCGGTGCTTGCTGGGAGCAGCCCAGAGGAGGGATTGTGATTCAGACACACACAACTGGCTCTCAGAGCATCACAATTCACTGGCTCCCTCTTGTTTTCAAAGAGATGCAGTCTGCTGCAGCCTTCTACAGAGTGCATCTTATCTCCCTCTGTGCCCTGGCTCCGCTCAGCTGCTGGTGTGCGTGAGAATGGAGAACACTCTACTGGCCCTGTTCTCATCCTGACAGCTCTGCACTTATCTGCTGCTCCAAGGCCACTTTTCCGTTAGAGTCAGGCTGTCATTCTTCAACAGACCCTGCCTTGGAACAGCATGCAATGTTTGTATATTGGAGAATGCCTTGTGACTACTGTGACCCGTCCGTGCCCAGGGTAGCCCACTGATAATGCCAGGGTCAGGGCAGGCTGTAAAAGGAGAGCAAATTCTCCCAGCACTGGTGGGTGACACTGCAGTCAGACTTCCCAACCAGCCACAAACCGTGCTTCTGATTCCCCCACACTGGTTATCAAGAAGCCACTGTGCAAATACACACAGCCCCCTTTACCGCATTTCAGTCTCTGGCTCCCAAAACCGACACTAGGTCCAGTAAAGAGACCAGTTGCTTTAACTCTATGCTCTTTACTAAAAGATTCCCTCTGATCCCAAAGGATCAGCCACAGTACCAGTTCACTATAAGTTTGGATCTTACCCAAAATACCACGCTGCCAGCCAATCCTTTAGTAACTAAAACTAAAGGTTTATTAGTAAAAGAAAAACAAACAATAAGAGAAGTGTTAAAGGCTTAAAGCAATCAGATATGTACAGATGATTTGAAAGTCCATATACATCAGGTTTCTAGAACAATTGTGGAGTTGCAGGCTTGTATAGTTCCTCTGGTATACATCCAGTACCTGGATGGGTCTAAGTCCTTCAGTTCAGTTGCAAAGTGTGTTAATCCAGAGGTGTGTCCGCAGCTGGGCAGGAACCAGGACACAAGGCAAAGACCAAGACGAAGACAAAATGGTTTCTGTGGTTTGATCTTATATACCTCTGTTACTGGCCATGTGGCTTGTGGAACTTTACTGGAACCAAAATGAAGTCCATAGTCACATGGGCCAATCCTGGTAACTCTTCAGGTATGCCTTTAGTTTCTTCCCGGGCCTCTGGCTTCTGTAAAGGTCTTGATGGGCCATTAAGCGGGCTATTGTCCTGCGGCCTCTCTGTCTGGGGTGTGTCTTCCACAGCACAGTTTGAAATACAGGGATATCAAAGATCTCCATAACTTTCCTTATACATATTACACATGAACACAAATATTATCATCTTATTCAGCATATCATAACCTTTCTAACAGTACCTGACATGGCATGTCTTACATGAATCACTATGATTTTGACATATTAAGGTCAAATAACACAAATGCCCCCCCCTCCTAATGCAGCCCGCGTGACAACTACCCTTATCCTCTTTTCCCTCCACTGGGAGATCTGGAACCAGGAAATTATGGGCTAAACCCTATCACCCAGACCTACCACCTTTGAAAGTTAGTGCATCTAACTACACCAATCCTGTCCTAAGCACCACTCCATGGCAGCCCTGTGTTCCATAGAGATGCAGCACAAGCTAGACAAGCTCTGTAAATACAGCAACTAAGGCCCATACTAAATATCTTGCAGGCATCTCACAACTGATTTAACCAAGTTGCAAATGCAGAACCACTGACTGTGGTATGTAACCTATTGCTTAAATCAGCTTTTGTATCAGATGACTGGACAGTAGCTAATGTCATTTTTCAAAAAGGCTCCAGAGGCGATCCCTGCAATTGCAGGCTATTAAGCCTAATTTCAGCGCCAGGCAAATTGGCTGAAACTATAGTAAAGAACAAACTGATCAGACACACGGAAAAACTTAATATGGTGGGGGAAGAGTCAACATGGCTTTTGGAAAGGGAAATCACACCTCAGTAATCTATCAGAATTCTCCAATGGGGTCAATAAGCATGGTCAGAGTGTGCTTGGACTTCCTGAAAGCTCTTGACAAGACCTCACAACAAAGGCTCTTAAGTAAAGAATAAGCCATCATGAGATAAGAGAGAAGGTTCTCCAGTGGAGCAGTAAGTGGTCAAAAGATAGGAAACAAAAGGTCAGTTTTCACAATGGAGATGTAAATTGCAGTGTCCCCCAAGGGTCTGTACTGGGACCAGTGTTGTTCAACATATTCATACATGAGCTGGAAAAAAGGGGTAAACAGGGAGGTGGCAAAGTTTGCAGATGATACGAAACTACTAATATAATTAAGTCCAAAGCAGATGGCGAAGAGTTACAAAGGGATCTCACAAAACTGGGTGACAGGACAATGAAATGGCAGATGCAATTCAGTGTTGATAAGTGCAAAGTAATGCACACTGGAAAATATAATCCCAATTATCCATACAGAATGATGGGGGTCTAAATTGGCTGTTACCGCTCAAGAAAGAGATCTTGGCGTCATTGTGGATAGTTCTCTGCAAACATCTACTCAGTGTGCAGAGGCAGTCAAAAAGTGAACAGAATGTTAGGAACCATTAGGAAAGGGATACATAAGACAGTAAATATCATAATACCAGTATATCAATCCATGGGATGCCCACACCTGGGTACTGCGTGCAGTTTGGGTCACCCCATTTTAAAAATGATACATTTGAATTTGAAAGGGTGCAGAGAAGGGCAAAAAAAAAAATGATCAGGGCTATGGAACAGGTTCTGTATGAGGAAAGATTGAAAAGACTGGGACTATTCAGCTTAGAAAAGAGACGCGTAAGGGGGGATGTGACAGAGGCCTATAAAATCATGAAGGGTGTAGAGGAAAACTGTTATTTACCCCTTCACATAACACACGAATCAGAGGTCCCCTAATGAAGTCATTAGGCAGCTGGTTAAAAACAAGTGTAAGATGTATTTCTTCACACAATGCACAGTCAACCTGTAGAACTGGTTGCCAGGGGATGTTGTGAAGGCCAAAAACACAACTGGGTTCAAAAAAGAATTACATAAGTTCCTGGAGGATCGGTCCAGCATAGCTATTAGCCAGGATGGTCAGGGACGATACCCCAGGCTCTGGGTGTCGCTCAGCCTCAAACGGCCAGAAGCTGGGAGTGGATGACAGGGGATGGATCACTTGATAATTGCCCTGTTCTTCTCAGTCCCTCTGAAGCACCTGGGATTGGCTGCTGTTGGAGGACAGGGCACTGGGCTAGATGGACCTTTGGTCTGACCCAGTGTGGCTGTTCTTATGTCAGTGGATTGCAAACCAGCTCAGGAAATCAGCAAGCGTTAGCAAACCTTGTCTCTGGCTGTCCCTTGATGATCTGAGCACACACAGACAGTTTCTTCTACTTCCTCCAGGGCACAACTCTGGGAGGTCCCCAACTCCAGCACCGACCACTGCCAAGCTGCAAGTGTCTGGCCATCAGGGACCTCATGGCTTCAACACCCTGACCCTGTCAGTCTTGACCATTCTGGGACCCCAAACCAACAGCCCCGCAACATGCAGATGGCACTTGGCCTGCCAGCTGCTCCACACGACATAACTCGTGTGCTTTGGCTGGTCCAGCAGGTCCTCCCCCACCTCCAAATGGAACGGGAGCTTGTGCTCTTATTTCTGGGACACAGAGAGGGCCCAAATCTCCTCTCACTTACCCCAGGGTGGACCAAGTGAATTACCAGAGCTTCTGTGGGGCTACCACTGGCTTATGCCAGTGCATGCAAGAGGAAAGGCAGGCTCAGCACAGTTGATTAGCTCTCTACTGTCTCCCTGTGAGCACCACACCATGGCAAATACAGCTGGCTCCAATCATGACGCTAGGGCTTACCTGGATGCTGCAGCTATTGAGGGGCGAATAGCCGTCGAAGCCTGGGACCCAGGATACCATGAAGCTGTGCGCTGTTCTGTTCAGGATACGCACCTCAGCTGGTGCAGAAGGTGTTCCTAAATTAGAACAGTCCCTGCGATCAGTGCTAACGGAGGGCAATGCTAGCATCTTTGCCCACAAAGCAGGGCGTGTTCCCAGCTGGCAATCGGCTACAGCGCGAAAAGGTGCATAGGCACGTCTGGCAGGAGAACACCTGCCCATTGAACTCAGTGTCGTGAGGCGGCAGATGCCCCCGCCTCCCCACGAGGAATAAGCCAGGCCTTCCTCCGGGGAGCAGCAGGACTGCCCTCTTGGGCACGGGGGAGCAGCACAGCCAGTAGAAGGCAGGTTCAAGCGATGGCCTGCCACAGCGGGGTGTGGAGCAGTGGCATATGGGGATCTCTTGGGCTGCCCCTCCCGTCTTGGGAGCTTACCTGGAACACGAGTGCCGTTTGAACCCGTGCAGCATCTCCACAGACTAACTGCTGTGCTTTAGAAATCACCCGTCGTTGGCGTGGCCGCCCGTGCAGACAAGCCCCAGGGCCATGCTCATCTCTGCAGCACGGTTGCACGGTGTGAGCGTGGGCATGCTCACACCCCGCTGGGATGCGAGGGGCAGCCTGTGCTCCACACATGACTTTCAGATGGGCACCACGGATTTCACACGCCGGGTGCTTTCCCTTCACCCAGGAGAGCTGCTCTCCCTGGCCAAGGATCACCAGCCTAGTGCCCACACCCCCTCTGAGCTGCAAAAAGGCAGCTGGATTTAGCCAAGTGCCAAGGCCTGCCAGGACCCTGTGCAGAGAGCCGTAATCAGAGCGCTGGTGGGAGGCTGGCTGGCAGACCTGCCCTGCATGACAGTCAGAGATGGGCTTCTTCTCGCAGGCATGTTGCTCGGAAGAGGGTGACTGGATTGTCTCAAGGGGCAGGGGAGGGGGGCCGGTGGCTGGGATGCCAAGGGGTCAAGGCAAGGCTTTCTCAGAGGAGGGGGAGATGATGCTATGTGGGAAGGCAGGGAGAAAGGAGCCCGCTGAGGGAAAGGCGACTTGAAGGGGGATGCAGCGAGACAGCTGGCCATCTCTTGATGATCCCCCCGGTGGGAGGGAGACGTCAGAGGCAAAGCGCAGTGCTCACCGTTATGTTTATGTAACAATACCCAGAGGCAGTTTATTGCTGTCCCCAGTGCCAGCAATGAGCCACTGACTGGGAACAGCTCCTGCACATGTTTTCAACTTCCCCCTCAGTGTCTGGCTACCCGAAGGAAGAAATGGGGCCTCTGACCCTCCATGCGGGATACCTGCTCCCCACACTCCCCTCCCATGGCCCTCGGGACAGGAGCGTGTGGCATGTCTCAGGGAAAACACTCCATTGGCCACCTGCGCAGCTCACGCTTGTGAATTTCAGGAATTCCCAGCATTTCCTCTGGAAATCCTGAGGCTGGCGTGGGTGAGGCAGGAAGGGAATGAAACAGCTCTTCGGAAATCTCCTCTGTTTGGCAGCTCTGCTTTCAAGTGAGCTCTCGAGTGCTTTCTGCCGCAGTCATAGCCCTCTGGAGGCCCAGCACTCCAGCCAGCAGAACGGCAGCATGGGACCCTCTTGCGTTAGCTCTGTGGTCATAAACGTCACGTGTCGTTTTGTTGTGCCGTGGCCAGTGAGGGAGGGGAAGGCAGCATGCTCTGTGGTGGAGTGGAGAGACTTGAACCAAAGCACAGACACACTGTGCCTCCACCCAGATCTCCTGTGCCTTAGGGTCTATGGGAATTCCCCAGCAATCTTAGGGCATCTGTGGGTTTGGTGCATCTTGTCTTTGGGGCTTGGGGCCATATCTGCTCTCTCCAACAATACAGCATGCAGGAATCAGCCTGGGAGAGAAGGTTTGAGACCAAGCTTTGGAGCCCAGCTTCCAGTGCAATAACTAGAGCCGGGCAAGGAACAATGTTCCTGTCTGATGAGAATCTTTCAGATTTTTGAAAATATTTTCCCGTGCGGAAGTGGAATGAAAAGTCAAAATCTTGACCATTTTCACCAACCAAAAATGGGGAAAAAAAAAAAAACAGATTGGGTCAACTGAAGCATTGCGTTCATTTTTAAAGGATTCTTTCTATCTTAAAATTTTTTTGTTGTTAACTATAAATCAAATTTTTACATTTTAAAACAAAACCGATTTCAACCCCAAGAAGCAAACTTTGTTTTGTAAAATGTCACAGTGGGACCTTTGGATGATTTTGAAACTTTGTTTTCCAAGGTTTTTTCAAAACAGATTGAAACTGACCCTTTCCTGCAAACAGTTTTGGTTTTGATGAATCAGCATCTTCCAACGCAAAATTGGTTATCCAAAAATTCCCAGCCAGCTCTATCAATAACCTCATTCCACAGACTCACCACGACACCTAGTCAGGTAGGAGCTACGGACAGTTTATGATGCGGAGACCTTAGCCGCAGTAGAGTGACAGACTTCATATTCATCACTGACCTTTTATATTGATCTGCACTTCATTCGATGTAGTTAGTCCTTTCTCATTGTGAGCTTCACAGCTGAATATTGCAGTTTCATTAAGACCTGAAGGAGGATCAAATAAATACGAAAATGGTAACATGGTGGTGAACGTTAGCAGGACGTCACCCTATGTTTCTTTCAAGCTCATTAATTTCACTTGCCATACAGAGATACCACTTCCCAGATGTTGTTCATTTAGCTATGAGCCGTGTCTGAGTCACATGAAGAAGAGAATTTAAGGGAAAATTTTGCAGCTTCTTTTGTTTTTAAAAAGTTGTTTCCTTTACCCAGGAACATGAATGATTGGTTGCCGTATGCTGCATTTCTGCACACGCAGCACAGTAAGCAGGAGAGAAAGTTGAAATGTTTGGTCCCAATGAAGCCAAGTGCCCACATGCTATGGTATAAAAACCTCTATGGAGCTCCTACTGACCAGTAGGGCCAGGACTGCACCCAAATATTGTAACTAAGAAGCAGAGAACATAAGAGAGTGACAGGAAGGGGGCAGAGCCAGTTCTGTAGCACTCATGGCATTTCTGTCCCTACAATACCACAAATGAATTCAGCCCCCGAGTCTCCTAGAAGCCCTGCTCAGTTCCTCACAGCAGGGGCTTTTGGTCCATTTGAGAAACGGAGAGGCAGAAAGAGGAAGAATCCATGACATGAAAGCCTTTAATCCTTTGGTTTGTTTTTTAAAGATTATTCAAATCCTCCACATGCAATAACTGCAGCAGAATTCCCCCCAGACCAGATGCGACCCCTGCGCAGGGATAACGGTGCCTCACCCAAAACTTATTTCTTACCAACAGGAACGTGAGCCACGTGGGGGAAAGGAGTGACCTGGACAACCGCAATGGGATGGTGCATTCTGGGGGACGTCACACGAGGGATTTAAAACCCCCCAGAGACTGCTTTGGTGCCTCCAGCGGCTGGGGCCATTGGGCTGGTGCCAAGAGGGGTGCACACTGCCCCACTGAAGCTCTCCCCACGGATCTGCTTCCTCCTGCACATGCAGCAAAGACGGTCTCCCATGCTATTTAAAGAACCACTTCCAGAGCTCCCTTCATTTGTGTTTCCCATGCACAAAGAGCAAGACACGTCCTACAGTGACAAGGGCTGGCTAGCCTACGCCTCTGCTGGTTCTCTGGACACAGGAGCAAGGCCTCCTGCACCCTGTGCGGCAACCACTCATAAAGGCAGATGGATGTTGATGCTAATCTCTGAGCGTGACTTTTAGCCTGCCTCCACTTCTTTGTCTGTCAGTCCCTTCATTCCCTCGGGCCTTGAAAAGCACCCACTGTCACCCAAACACTCAGCTGGGGCGAAGTGGCATAACTCACTGTGGCCAATGGGCTCCCCTGAGATGCACCCGCTTAGGTTTCGGCCCTGTGCGTCTATAGATTCACCTCTAACTGCCCTTCAATCAGCCCAAGGCAGTTTAAATCTTATCTGAACACTTTAGTCCAAGTTTGGAAGGGCTCAGAGGAATGGGATGAGTCAGATTTTCCAGATTTTGCTGCTTTTAACATCTGTCTTAAGAGCCCAAGACATGCCAGCTGTAGCTCATTGGATCTACAGCTGGGAGCCTCCTACTAAGTGAACGATGCAAATCCCGCTCTTTGCAGAAAACTCCACTGGATTTTACACCAAGATGGTGCCGATGGGCCTAGGGTCTGCTGCAGGCAGGACTTGTCTCTCTCCCTCACTCACCCTGGTTTCCCATGTCTCGTGCCACTGCCCACCCTCCATGCATCTCCCAGGCTCTTCCACATCCCCACTGGTTCTCTCTTCTGGGACTCTCATGAAGCAGCTGAAAGGAACCGGGTGCAACCCCATCTACACACACACGTCAAACTCTACCGTCACACCGGCCTCTAGGCCAGGTTGAAACTCAAGAGGCACCTGCCCCCCCAGGGAAACCCTGGCATGAGTGAACAGACTCAGCCCCCTGGAGGGATGGGTCTGGGGAGAGAGCGGCCATGGGGGAAGACAAGGGCCATGATCCTTTACTCCAGCCCAGGCGTGCTCAGTGAAGCTAGGAGGAGCTGCAGTCCCATAGCTGCTCTGACCACCAGTGGCTGCAGGGGAAAATCTAGCCCAAGGAACCCTTGCGACCCTGCACCCAGTATAACCCTTCCAGACTGACACTATGTTCAGGACACTGACTGGCCAAACACACCTCATCCTGCTGCCATGTGTGTCCGCTGAGCAAGCCCACCCCTGGCGAGTCCCGCCGGCTCTCACTGATGTCCAAAGCAGGAGTGCCGAGGATCCAATCCCGTAGAATCATAGAATATTAGAGCTGGAAGGGACCTCAGGAGGTATCTAGCCCAACCCCCTGCTCAAAGCAGGACTAACCTCAGCTAAACCATCTCAGCCAGGGTTTTGTCAAGCCGCAGGTTAAAAATCTCTAAACCTCTTACAGGAAAGGAGATGTAGGCAGGGACCCCTGCCGCGGAGAGGACCCCAGCACTGACGCTGGTCACTTTCACTTCCCCGTTTCATTCCATTTCCTCCAGCCCCAGCCCAGATGTCTACACAGCAGGTTTATAGCCCTGTGAGCCGGATTCAGCTGACTCAGACAACTGTGGGTGTTTAACTGCAGTGTAGACACACCCCGTGGGCTGGGGGAAGAACAGCCTGAGAAGCACCAAAGGCAAAGCCAGAGCCACCGGCTGCCTTCCCTTGCGATCCTGGGCTCTCTGCACCAAGATGGACGTTTTGAACCAGCCTTCGCCAGAGACGCCACACTTGTCATACCCTGCGGCTGGGTGGGAAGGTCTGTTGGTAGATGGCGGCGGGTGGCGGCAAACTTCCTTTTCCAAAGAAATTTTCAACCCTAACCAGAAACTGGCTAGAAGCCCCAAATCCAGCCCTTTGGCTTCAGGTGACGAAAGCTCATCTATACACCCCAGCAGGGAGATGTATCCTCTGTCCCCTTCAGGAGCCACTCGGCATGTGACAAGTGCCCATCCCTTCCACTCTGCAAGCATCTGTGCCACGGCGCCGCGGCCCTGCCAGATGCAGGAAGGCGGATCCAGAGCCTGCTGTCACATGCAGGTCCCTGGGACCATGGCAAGCTGCATCATCAGACAAATCTGCCCGATGACCCCTTGTTTTGCCAGGACTGGCCCCTCACTATGCGGAGCCTGGAGGGAATGGCAAAGCAGGGACTTGCACCTCAGGAACAGTAAGACAGTCAGCTGACCCGAGTTAGGCTAACTTCACAGACTCCAAGCCTAAGGCATCATGCTGCCATCACAGGGACGTGCAAAGTCCTCCCTGCTCGGACAAGCAAAGGAAGCGAGGCTGAATGCCACAGTCCTCAGCATCACCCTTCCACGGAGCAGCAGAGGAAAGGATCTGATGTGCATTGAGAGAGAACATCATAAGGAAGGGAGGAGCGTTGCCCATGTGTGGCTACCTGAGAGCCACCCGCTGCTATCATCTGGGGCAGGTCTTTGCAGCATGAGGGGCAGGATGCTCAGCGACTTTCCCACTCTTTGTTCCACAGAAGGCAAGGTCTGCCCTTCATGGAACAGCTCAGCTGTCTGACCTCCTAAGCCAGCAAATGTCTCAAGACCTGCATGGACCCTGAGAAACACACAGACCCAGCGCCTCGACACAGCTCCACTACCCCCCAGGAGCTGTGTACTGGGGCTTCCTCCACATATTGCTAAGGAAAGGCCCAGATTTCCCATGGGGAGTCCATGAGACTGGTCCGGGAGCGCGGTATGGCAGCACATCTTCCCCCCGGAAGCCCCTGGGACTCCAGCCGAGGGGCTGCAGGTTGGGAGGGAATATGCTTGAGGTTACATCTGTTTGGAGAGAACTTGGCTCAAAGCACAAGTTAGTATGAGCCGCTGAAGGGACACATTCCATCAAGGCAAAGTGCTTTTCCAGAATCCCTTGAAGATCACGAAGGCTCTCCCAGCACATGTTCAGAATTGATACCACCTCACAACAGCCCACGAGCTCACTTTCCACAACACTCGTTTCGGATAACTATGGAAATTGGAGGCCACATTTGACTGGTCTAGACTTTGAAGAGCCCCTGGAGGGCACCTAAAAGCAGCTGGCAGCTTACCAGGGGAGGAATCCTGCTTTCCCCGTCTGGGAGAGATGTTTACTAACCCTTCTACCCATTACTTCATGGGCCTGCTCATTCTAGTCAGCAAGCCAGTGGAGCTGATGTGGTTTCCTTGTTCAGTCTCTGGAGGCAATGCCTAACAAGTTTTGTAACATACCTACTCTCACAAACCATGCTCCTGCGATAGCACCCTCCGCCAGCAGGCGACGCTCACCTGGCAAAGTCAGGACAGAGGAGGAAACATCCGGCTGGTCGCTCACTCGGCTGCTGTTCCAAAACCAGTAAATATCCACGGGCTCCGGGGGCCCAACCGCCTGGCATGTGAGGTTGAACGGTCTGTTCTTGGTAACGTTCAGCTGCTGGGGCTGCTGAAGGAAGTGGGGAAGCCCTACGTGGAAAGAAACGGAGCCGCTCTCAGTGACAACACTACTCACCAGGAATGTCCAGGTGTGCTAGCATCACTGACCATGCACCTGCAACTCTCAGCCCAGGCCCCCGCCTCCCAAACCAGCCGGGCACAGCCCAGCCTGCTCCACCGTCTCCTGCCACTGGGCCACTCGCCCCTCCTCCGGCCCAGCTCCAAACGTGACCCCAGCTGCCAACTCCCCCACTAGCCCCCTGGCATTATCAGGAAGAGCTTCTTCCAGGCCCCAGCTTACCTTCCAGCTGAATGAAGATGGAGTCGGAAACAATTTCGTCACTGTGGATTTTCAGTTTGCAGTGGTAGGAGCCCGTATCAGAGTGCTGAGCGTTGGCTATGCTGTGAGGGGAGAGGAAAGTATCCCACGGGCGTCGTCACTCACCTGGACACTTGTCACAGGAACAGCTTCTGGGCCTCGGTGCAAACGCCGAGGAAGGCCGTCCTGCTTTCCTGCGGGATCTCAACAAGTGCTACCCACAAAGAACATCACCACAAGAACGTCACGGCTGCAAGTTCAAGCACTCGGATGTTGCTGCGTTAATGCACCCCTCCGGTGTGTGTGCATTACGATACCGTTTGTAACTGGCTCATTGACTTCCAGGCCAAAAAGGACCATCTTGATCCTCCAGTCTGACCTCCCGCATATAGCAGGCCACAGACCCTCGCCCACCCACAGCTCTAACAGACCCCTAACCTCTGGCTGAACTACTGATGTCCTCAAATCTTGATTTAAAGACCTCAGGTTAGAGAGAATCCACCATTTACACTAGTTCAAAGCTGGAAGTGCACACTGCAGAGGAAGGCAAAACTCATCAGGGTCTCTGCTAATCTGACCCAGGGGAAAATTCCTTCCTGACCCCAAATACAGTGATCAGTTAGACCCTGCGCATGCGGGCAAGACCCACCATAATTACATAATCACATGTTTTGTTTCCCCAGAAGATCCTGCTTGATTCAGCCAGCGGGATGGCCACACGTTGTTTTAGCCTCAGTGTTTCGTGTGGTTCTGTTATCGCCACTATTCAAACCCAGCTCTGAAGACAGAATTCTGAACTTTCTCCAAGCCTCCTGACTGTGCCCAGCATGGCAACATTTATTAGTGTTTATTTTCACAAGGCCCTGGGAGGTGAGGGCCACGCCCCCATAGGCCAGGGGGGAACTGATGCACAGGCAGGTTAACGTCACCAAGTGTTCACTAATTTGGGGTGCACAATTTAAGACACCCGGGACCTGATTTTTCAGAGGATGGAGCATTCTCCAGCACTTCACCTGTTCAAAGCCCAGCTCCCAGTGACTTCACACGCGCATGGAGACCTCAGCACTTTTGCAGATCAGTCCCCAGGGTCTCAAGTCAGCCGTCCAGTAAACAAGGAGCACACAATTAGTGACGCCTTGTGGAACGTCCGGTTTAAGTGCTTTGCCCAGCAACACACAAAAACTAAGTGGCAGAGTCATCCCCCCACCCCCCGTCTCCTAGTCCCAGTCTCCTTGCTTAGCCAGGCCCTTTCGTTCAGTCTCCCCAACTAGTCCCAGTCTTCTCCCCTCTCCCTCCCGCCAGGCTCCTTGTCCCAGTCTCTCCCTATGGCATGGGGCTGAAAAGGCCTAGGAATGGCATTTTGCAAAGCACGTTAGGAGCATCATCCCATCCCCGTTCAGCGGGACTTAAATTCTTACATGACTTTTAGGTGCTTTTGAAAATGTTCCACTGAATCTCATGCTGGGAGGTTTGCTTTGAGAATTGCACGTCTGTCTCATGGATGTCCTGTTACATGCTGCGATATTTTTGGTGAAAAGCACACCTCTGGGGCACTCTTGCAAATGATGGTCCCAGACCAGCTGGGTTTTTCCATGGACTAAAAGGCTGTAAACCCAACCTATAGTGTGTGGGGGAGAAGGGGTACAGGAGGGGAGAGTATCTGTGGGGCATGTTTGTGGATCAGCGGGACTGGAGAGTCTTGGAAAAGCAGCCATGCCTGTGGGCTGAGAGACAGCAATCCCAGCCCTTGCTTCATGCCTGACCATCTCGGAGCTCTCTCTCCCCTCCCCTCTGTTCCTTGGTCTGTCACATGTGCGGGCCTGGGTTTGGGGAAGCTGACAACGCAAAAAGCATGTGGGTGAGCCTGTGTTTTCTGTCATCACTGGAGTCCTATTTTCCCATCATGCAAGAAAGGGTCAAAACTAGCTTTTGGAGTTAGCAGTTTTAGCAGCATGATGAACTCGGTAACTACTGAAAGGGTGCGATTGGTCTGGGTTGTCATCAGACAGCGGAACAGTCAAACTTCAGCAAGCCCCAACCATCGCCCTAGGCACGGGGCTGGCTCACAAACACCTAACTGACCAGAAAACACCACAGTCTCTCGGGGGTCTTTTAAACAGAGATCTACCTTGGGCCTGACCCTGGGGGCTGACGTCCCGGGGCACCATTAGCAGCCCTTCTGCGGGGAACTGAATGTGGAGTCCAAGTCCTAGGGTCCAAGCTACCAGGCTGTGCTAGTTTTTAGCTGCAAAAAATTCTTGAACTGGAGACAGGAATGGGCCTGTCAAACCAGGGGTGAGGTTACCTGAAGGTAGAGACCATTGTTATTTCGTCGCCGTCCGTGACCTGGTAATACCGACTGGCCATGCGGTCAAGGCCCTGCAGCTCCTCCCCATCTTTCCACAAGGAAATGATAGCAGAGTCTTGGTTCAATAGTAAATGAGGTATCTTAATTGAGCAATTAAACGTGACATCTTTATGCTCATTAATTACTATATGTCCTACTGTGGGATTGAATTTAATTGGCTGCAAAGAGTGGCCCACAGAGTCTCTATCCCAGTGAGACCCGTTGGCCTGGTCAGGATACGGCTCCACGGGGTGCATCTGTGCATCAGTTCGAGGGGTATCGGGCACCATGGTTGGAAGGGCACGGGGGTGTCGAGGCGCAGCTGGCTGGTCCACAGACAATGCTTGCATGGATGGCGACAGGCGGGATGTCCTCCTCTCTTGTCTCTCCTCAGCATTAGCTGCAAAATAAGACCCCAAGGTTATACCCTCTCTCATCACCAGCAGCAAGCTCGCAGAGTCGTTCGGTGTCCTCCGTATCTCAGCCGCCCAGCCCTGATGTTCTGACATCCCGTGACTTCTTTTCTCCACAGCTTCACCCCAGCCACGGTTGCCCCAGCCAGACTACATCCCCTCAGTGCAGCAGGCCCAGTCCTAGCAGGGCATTTCTACAGAGACCCCCAATCTGTCGATAAGTCAGATCCTTGGCTGGTGTCGCGCCACTGACTGGTCTGAGATACCATCCAGGGCAGCAGAGACCCTGCTGAGCACTTGCAGCGGTCGTTCTGTAAGTTGGGTGGGGGGAGGCGGGCACAGCTGTGTGAAGGGGCTGGCCTCCATGAATGGCGGCTGCTCCCTTTGTGCATCTGTGGATGTCCCTCACCACGCAGCCCCTCACTCTGGCAGAGTGGAAGGCCTCACCCCCTGACAAGTCAACGTCCCCAAACCCTCCCCCAGGAGAGATGCGCCCAAGAGAGCTCTACAAAGGCGAGGTTCATGCTCCTGGGCGTTTTCCACAGGAGGGGTGTGTCTGGCCCAGACATTATGGTCAATCCTTGTTAACATCAACTTTTGCCCACGCCCCGCTAGGATCCTCAAATGTCTCCTTTCCTGTCCCCAGACTCCCAAAAGCCAAACTCAGGGGAGAACAAGACAGCCACACCAATATGTGCTATCTAGACCAGCTGGCCCTCTTCCCAGCATCCACCCACTGACATGCTGCTATTCACAAGAGGCTCCGCAGCTCCCAGGAGGCTAATCACCGCTGGCTGCACCATGGAAGCCAATGGGGCTCTGTACAGGTGCAGAGGTTTGCCCCCAGGCTGGATGGGAACCCTCCATTGGGAGCTCCATGAGGCTGGGACCCTGTTTCCTGGGTGCCTAATGCAGCTGAGGTGTGATTCTGACGGAGGCCTCCAGGTGTTACGTCCAACAATGATCACGGAGAGAGAGGGGGAGGCATGGCCCGATGGAAGCTGTGAATCCGCACAGCCCTGGGGTGAAGGGCTGCACACTCAGTGTCAAGAGCAGGACAGAGCGGAGCCACCCCTGTGGTGCAACGCTCACTGCTGTACAGCCCCCACGTCACACCTGCCCCGTAGCAGAAGGAAAGTCTAAGGGGGAACGTGGGCCTTGTTAGCATTTAAACCCCAGGCTCCTCCGACATGCCACTCACACCCTGACCTGCACACTTCAGCGCCAGGCGGGGGGAAAACAACCCTTTATCTGCCTAGCTCCAGCCATAGCTGGACGGCGGGAGCAGGGCTCTTCGGGTGACTCTGGGACTCCAGGTGGGAGACCCTCGTACAGAAATAGATGAGCTACCCGATCCGCTCAGGGGGATCCTAGTAGCTCCAGCGCCGGAGTATTGGAGGATCTGAGCGCCTCAGCGGAAAGGATTCAGTACAGAGCCCTTGCAGCAAAAGCGACTAGGAAGAGAGCAAAGCTCAGAAAAACGCTTGGGCTGCAGGCAAAGTGTTGCAGTTGCTAAGCTCACAACAAAGGCCAACCCCAGTAGGTAAGTTTGGACCAGATGCAGTGGGAGCAAGCGCACGCCATGCTAAGCAGAGGGTGGGAATCCCACCTGTTTGCATAATCCTCCTGCTTACAGGACCCATTGTCCACACACAACCTAGACTCGCTCTTGTGCGACAGCCTTGCACTTGCTGCTGTGAGCAGCCCAAGGACTTGCAGCATCATAAACTCCATGACTTACGCACGGTCACCCGGCAGTTCTCTGGCATAGCCCAGGAGGGACCCACACCACCGAGGAGAGGACCTGTGCCTAAAGCCAGGCACGGGAGTTGAGATCTGGGGTCTGTAAGTCCTTTAGCTTCCACAGCCCAGAATCCTTAGCCCCATTTGCTGGAGCAGACCTCACACAGGTGGTTAACAGTTACAAAACGGGTTGAGAGGTCTGTGGTTGGAAGCCAATTATTGTAGCGGGGTTCTTCTGTTCAGCTACCTGTGGGCAGGGTTTAGAAGAAGCCAACCCATACTTAGGGAGCGGGGAGCTGACAGCGTCCAGTGTCACCGGAGCATTTGGTGCAGGGCGGGAACTCCACTATCCTGCTTGCAGAAATGTGTGAATTCCCAGGCCGAACAAACACACACTTCGCTTAACCTGGAGTTAAGGTTGTGTGTGACTTTCGTTGTGTGTCTTCACCAACAGATCATGCTGCCTGCACATTCACGTGGCATCCAAGAGTTAGGGAATGTCTACACTGCTATTAAAAACCCAGGGCTGGCCCATGCCAGCTGGCTCAGGCTTGCGGGGCTTGGGCTAAAGGCTGTATAGACACACCCTAAGCTGGCCGATCAAAGGTGACTGCTACGTAAAGCTGCCTTAATTGAGCTCCTTTTATAGGAAAATAACTGAAGGTTAGGATGAAGACCTGCCTTTAAAACACCAAAGAAAATTCAGGGTGGATTTTAAAAAAAGCCTTGTTTTTTATTTGTTTTTGTTTTTTTAATTTAGGATTTATTTGATTTGATTTAAGTTATACAACATTTTTCTTTTTAAATATTTTGTAATACATTTGGAGGTTAACATCTCTATTTATTATAGTCTCTTAAAATATGTACATAAAAATAAATACGCTGAATCCATGAGCTTCTCTCAAAAACTTTGAGTTAAAAGTTACTTGTCTATATAAAGAAAGAATTGGGTGGAAAACATCTAACTTTAGAAGTCAAGCTTTATAAATATGCCACAGTAGGTCAATGTAAATAACCTAAGAGACGGTCTTATTTTCAAGAGCCTTATGTGAGCAGGAAGTTAAGTACCAGTCACTTTTACTCTGGCATATTTGAAAATTTTCTCAGGCTGACCTAAAATAATCAGCTTAATTCACTGACTACAGTGAATCCCTCTGTTCCTCTACTAAATGAGTTAGTTGTAAAAACAGATCATGTTTTGATAAGAAAAGTTCACGCATCCAAAACATTTGAGGTTGTTTTGGTTAATAAAAATAAATTGTATTTTCTGCTGTGTGTAATTTCAGTTACCATGCTAATGCAGCTAGACACAAATGATGAGCAAAAAGTTAATTACCTAGTGAATAAGCAAAACATCATCCATGGTTTTCTAACATACTAAAAATGTACAATGAATAAGAATCTGAGGGTATTACGCTTATATAATTGCTTAAATAAATGTATATAGTTAGGGTGCACCCTCCCAGGTACCGAACAATGTACCAAATCTTGTGTAAAGGCTCTATTTAATGTACAACGTGGTTTAATGGTTATGTCAACCAATGAGAATGCACCTTTCGTTAGAAAGCAACATGTACAAAGTTGATTAAAATTGATGATTTAAACTGAGACTTTCTGCTTGGTGATTTAAATCAGCAGCTTTCAACTGGGGCTCCCTGAGGGTCTGCGCGCCAGTTTCAGGAGTCTGAGAAGCAGAGCCAGCATTAGATTGTATGGGACCGGCTCAGAGCCCTTGTATCCCACGGCTTAAGTTTGTAGCCCCACGAGGCGGAAGCCCCAAGCTCCGAGCCCCAGCAGTTGAAGCCTGGAGCCCTGATCCCTGCCGCCCGCAGGGCAGAAGCACCGAGCCCCCCTCCTCCACAAGGCAGAAGCCCCAAGTCATGCCCCCACCGCCCTGTGGGGCACAAGCCTCACGCTGCAACCTCCTGCTGAAGCCCTGAGGCCCTACCCCACCCTCAGCTGGGCCCTGGAGTTTTTATAGCATGTTGGGGAGGCCTCAGAAAGAAAAAGGTTGAGAACCCCTGATTTAAATCACAATTTAAATCACTGCATTAAATCCCCTGGATTTAAATCAGTCCACCCAGTTAAAGTTAGTTTTACCTTTTCCAGTCCCACACTCCACCAAGCAGCCTAGGTTTTCAAACAGTTTTCCCAAGGAAAGCTGTTATCAACCTTCTCCAAAGGCTTCATTTCCCTCCACCCTTACAAATGACTTCACCTTCAGAGCTGTTCCTTTGCCTTTTTCCTTAGACTGATGGCACTGCCTAGTCCTGCCCTGCATCAAACTAAGAGCAGCATTTAAAAATAATTTCTCAGTTGTCTGAAGAGACTAGATCTGGAGAATATTCCCCAGACAAATCATTTTAGTAGATTATTTTTTTAAACTTTTATTGGATTTGACAGGCAAAATACACTCCTGGCTGGGTGATCTGTCTTCTTGTCAGCAGTACAGTTATGGCTGCTTACCACCATGTCATGGAAAGGCAGGGCTGGAAGGGACCTTGAGAAGTCATCAAGTCCAGCCCCCTGCACGGAGGCCGGACCAAGTAAACCTAGACCATCCACCCTCAGTGTTTGGGATTTCTAAACTTCCCTCGGCAGCTTGTTCCAGAATTTATCTACGCTTGTAGTTAAAACCTTTTCCCTCTTACCTAACCCAAATCTTCCTTGCTACAGATTACACCCATTACTTCTTGCTCTACCTTCAGTGAATCAGGTTTTTTTTTTTTAAATCTTTTATCATTTTTATTGCTTCTCCTCTGGACTCTCTCCAACTTGTCCACATCTTTCCTAAAGTGTGGTGCCCAGGAGGGCTCCTGCCCCACAGCTAGGATGAATTGCATCAAACCCTGCCAATTTGAATACATCTAACTTTGCCTTCCCCCTTGCTGTTAATACTAATTGTGTTGGGTATCTGGTCATCATTAACCTTTTCAGTGAAGACTGAAGCAAAACAGGCATTAAACACCTCAGTCTTCTTGATGTCATCAGGCATTAGGGTTTCTTCCCTGCTAGACAGAGGACCCCCACAATTCCCTCTGTCTTTCTCTTGCTCCTAATTTATTTAAAGAACCTCTTTTTATTGCCCTGTTTGCCCCTTGCTTGGTGTAATTCATTTTGTACCTTCGCATTTCTCATTTTGTCCCTACATGTTTATGCTGTTCTTGTGTGCTCATTATTAGCAATTTGTCCATGTTTCCATTTCTTATAGGACTTTCAGGTCATTAAAGAGCTCGTAATGCAGCTATATTGGCTTCTGACTATTCTTCCTATCTTTCCTTTGCATCAGGGTAGTTTGCAGTTGTGCCTTTAACACAGGCTCTTTGGGAAACTGCCAGCTCTCCTGAACAACTTCTCCCCTTTAGATTTTCTTCCTGTGTCCTTACCTTCCCAGGACCTTAGCTACCTGTTCTCCGAATCTGCTGAATCTGCTTTTTTGAAGTTTATTGTCCTTATTCTGCTGCTCTAACTCCTTCCTTTCCTTGAAATAATAGATTTCATGAACCCACCTTCAGATTTGCCACCAATTCCCCCGCTGGTCAGAATCAAGTCTAAAATGGCTGTCCCCCTAGTTACTTCCTCCACTTTCTGAAACAAAAAGTTGTGCCCAATACAGGCCAAGAACTTAATGGAAAGGTTGTGTTTCGCCATTTTGCTTTTTCAACAGATGTTAGGGTACTTAAAGTCCTGCATTCCTACCAAGTCTTGTGTTTTGGATATTTCTGTTAGTTGTTCTAGAAATACCTCATCCACCTCCTCTTCCTCATTTGGTGATCTATACTAGAACCCAACCATGATGTTGTCCTCTCTCCTATTTTTTCCACCCCTTTACTCAGAGACTCTCAGCTGGTCTGCCTCTGGTCTCCTTCTGGACCTCAGCACAAGTGATGGAGAATGCAACCCCTCCTCCCTTTTCACCCTGCCTGTTCTTTTTGAATAAGCCAGACCTTCTATACCAATATTGCCCTCAGATCAGAAATGAATTTGATCCATATCAATTAACCTAACGCTTTCAAAACATTATTCACAGGTTATAATTATAAAGTAAATCAAAGAATGAGTAGAAAGTCGTGACCTCTTTACTCAACAAGAATATTCAATATGCCTTATTTGAGTCCAGTTTTTAGCTGGCTAGTAGTCCTGAATATCAAACATCACAAAAGAGTTTAATGCCACGGTATTAAAGTAATTTCCCCATTGTGACGAGCTGAGTGCAGACAAGTCTAGGGGACATTACAGAGAGCCAGCAAACAGGACCTAATTTTGAGACTGCTAAATTGATTGCTATTTTAACTCATGAAAAATGATACTTTTAGACAGAAATTTGTGAAGTCACAAAATTTGTTCTCGCTCTCCTCTACTCTTACAGAGTAAGCAGAAATGCTCTCTTAGTTTAAGATGCCAAACAACCATCTTACGCTGCAAAAATAACTAAGCTTTCTAAACCTGCACCATAATCTTAACCACAACACAAACAAAGAGCATGTGACTGCTGCAGAACCTTCCCCCAGATATTTGCTGTTTACTTACAGGGCACTAAAACCAGTGCCCACGGCACCAGATGCCTGAACACTCAGGAAAAGATTTCTCAAAGAAAAACTTCTTTTTTGCTTGCTAAGGACTTCTGAAATTTCAACTTCCTGACACAACCCAGCCAGCCAGCCCCAGCCTTCCTTCTTTATTCTTTGAATCAGAAATGTCATGCTGAATTGAAGCAGCAATCTCCATGAGTTGTCTTTGGCTAATTACTTTTTTTTTTCCAGGAAAACAAATATGAATTTAAGAGACTAGCTTTAGGCATCCTTTAAAAAAAAAAATCTCAAGTATTGTTTTCTCTATTTGTTGCCTGGAGAAAGAACCTAAGTTGGCCACGAGCAGGATGAAGTGCAGCACCTTTCCTTCTTACACATATATGCATCAAGTTGCCCTGGGGTGCTAGGGTGAACAGATGTCCTGATTTTATAGGGACATCCCAATATTCAGGGCTTTGTTTTATTACCCCCATCCTCATTTTTCACACATGCTGCCTGGTCACCCTACTGGGTGTTAGTAACCCCAGCTATTGTCTACTGAATCATTTTCCAATCTAGTATTATCTGTCTGTTTCAGCATCTGAGCACCCCACAATCTTTAATGCCTTTATCCTCACAGTGCCTTGCTGTGGCAGAGACATCATCCCATTTTACAGATAAGGGACTGATGCCCAGAGAAGCTAAGCCGTTTGCTCAAGGTCTTACAGACGGTCTGTAGCAGAGCAGAGAATTGATCCCACGTCTCTAAGTCCTAGGCCAGGGGTCGCGGCGAGCCGCGTCTCCGGAGCCGCAGGCGGCTCTTCAGCCGCGG
>ML675614.1:2548397-2560286 GCA_007922155.1 Mesoclemmys tuberculata | reverse complement strand
CCCGGCCCGGCCCGGCCCGGCCCCGCGCACGGGGCATCACCTCACAGCACTGCACCGCCTCGTCACTCCCGGGCGTGGCGTCATCGCCGTGACGTCAGAGAGCGGGGCGTCGTTTCCGGGACTGCCAGCCTGCCTAGCTCGCTGCCGTCAGTCTCCTCTCATCGCCCGGCTTGGTTTGGCATAGGCCGGGGCCCTGTGCTGCGCTCTGAGCGGGGCGCTCTTGGCTGGCAATAGCCTCTCTCGCCATGCTCGGGATCCTTGCTCACTCCTCCGAGGACCACACCAGCCCTTTCGGCCTCAGCGCGGCACACTGGGAGCTCGTGTTCAGCTGATTATCCACCGCGCCCCCAAATGGTTTTCAGCGTCGCCGCTTCCCAGGATAGAGTCCCCCATCCTGCCTCTTTTTGTTCCTAGATGGAGACATGCCCTTTAGCCGCATTGGAATGCAGCGTGTTTGGTTGTGCCCCATTTACCAACAGTCTGTGTCAGTGACCTGTCCTCTTCAATATTCGTCACTCCCCCAGTTTTGGTGTCATCTGCACAGTGTTCTCAGTGATGATTTTATGTTCTCTCCAAGGTCAGTAATAAAAATGTTAAATAGCATAGGGCCAAGAACCAGTCCCTTTGGGTCTCCTCTAGATATATACCTGCTTGATGATAATTTCCTATTTACAATTACATTTTGAGACATGTCACTCAGTTTTTGATCTTTATAATGTGTGCTATGTTAATTTTATATCTCTCTTGTTTTTTTATCAAAATGTCATGCAGTACCAAGTTAAATGCTTATAGAAGTTTAAATATATTACATCAACACTATCCCTTTTATCAACCAAACTTGTAATCTCATCAAAAAATACCAAGTTAGTTTGACAGGACCTATTTTCCATAAACCCATGAAATTGGCATGATATATATTACCATTATTTAATTTTTGAATTAAATTATTATTATTATTATCAAGTCCCATATCAGCCACCCCATTATTTTACCCATGATCAGTATCAGACTGATAGGTCTATAATGGCCTGTGTCATCTGTTAACCATTGTCAAATATTGGCACTTTAGCTTTCTTCCAGTCATCTGGAACTTCTCCAGTGTTTGGAGACTTACTAAAAATCAACATTAATGATCCAGCTAACTCCTTAGCCAGCTCTTTCAAAACTCTTGGATGCATAGTTTCCCAGTAGTTTCCCAGTATTTTGAAGAAGAATCAAGTTACTAAGAGAGATTGTTATTTATATTGAAGCAATCAAGGGTGTTGAGCTAGGCAGTGAAGAGTCACACAGTAAAAAGTCAGTCCTGTACCAGTGTTATTCATTTATAATTGTCTTGTATAACTGACCGTTTATAAAGGTGCCTGTGAACAACAGTAAATTACCTAATCCAATACCGAGGCAAGAACTACATGCCATCAAGTCTGAAATGTCTTCCACGTGGAAAGTTTAAAAAATAACCAAGAGAAAATTCAAAAGTTCAATAAAAAAGTGAACAAATCAGTTCCAGACTCCTTTGATTTTGAGAGCTGCTTGTTCAGTGTAGATTCTGATGCAATAGTGGCAGCTATCCAATTTCAGACTCTCTCGCTTATAGTCCAATTCAACCTCTAACATCTTGAAATAATCAACAGCTAAGAATGGGCACGTGTCCCTGACAGCCCAGATGAAAGAAAGTGAGACAAACGTAACACAGCTGTTCCAAGAAAGTTGATAATCTTTTATCTGCTCCATGGGACCAGCTTCCCTCCCTGCCCTCCAGCAGCATGCCAGCTTCCCAGAGATTTTGGGGGTGTTTCTCCGACTGTATGTCTAGCTACTGAATAACCAAGATGGAGAGCCTCACACTCTCTTCAGTTGTCTTAGGACTGCTATTGGAAGTTACAGTCAGCGCCTGTTGTCTTCAGTTAGGCTTTACTGCACAGAGGCCGCTTCTGCTCGCTTCACTTCCTCCTCTTGTTGCCGCTGTTTTATTATTTCTTATTTATTATTTCTTACTTCTTGCCTAGGAAGAAGGAAGAGCCAATTCCTGCAAAAGGGAAGAAAAATGGAAAATTCACTGTGCACCTAAAGATGGCCTCAATAACTGTTGGTTTTAGGTGGGCAAATTTTGGTAATTTACTCACAATAGGTCGAATTCTAATCTCGCCGACATTGGTGTGAGGGTTATCCTCTGGAATTTGTCACTGACTCCATGGGAGTTGCTCCAGATTTATGTGGCTGTAAACAGACAGCAGAATCTGCCACTGTCTATACAGTCTTTTCTGTCTATACAGTGAACCTGAGGGCCCAGCTGCACTTTTTGTGGCTCCCCTAGGCCCGGTCTACACTTACCTTTGCGATTCGGCGGCAGTCGACAGGAGATACGCAAGTGACATAAACCACTTGTGTATCACCTGTCGACTTACCGGCGTCTCCTCTGCAGGCATCCACACTGCACTGCGCCGACGGGAACAGCGCTCCCTTCGACGCAGCGCTATGCCACTTGCCGAGGTGGTTTTCCTGCGTCGCTTGCTGAATCGACTGAGCGCGTCTACACAGACCGTTCAGTCGATCCAGAGCAATTGATGTGACGGTGGCGAATTTGCTGTCGTCAGTGTGGACCCAGCCCTAGTCACTGTTGCTTTCCTGGGCATGCTTGCAATATCTGTGCTATCTAGCCACTGGTCATTGCCAGAGGAAACATGAAAAGAGATCGCCTTTCAACAGCCAAAGGTGGCAGAGATGTAAAATTACAGCCTCTTTTCCACACCACAAACAACTTTCCACATGTAACATTACACATAAATATGCTCACGCACATGCTGATTTTAGCCTCATGGTTTGGTGCTCGTCACAATTGTCTCATCTCAATATTATTTATTTATGGGGTGCGTCCATGTGCCTGACCATTTAAAAACACATGTAAGACATGCTCATTAGAGATGGTGCTGGTACCATCACCTATAGTTAAGGAAGCCTGATACTCCCCATCAGAGGACCCCGCTTCAGTTGCTTTTCACTTTGCCAAATTTGTAACTGCTTGGGCTAAAATTTTCCATTCTGGGTGTCTGCTTTAAGCTGATTTTAAACAAAAAATCCAGAAATGTCAGGCCCAATGGGTCACGTGTCTCCAGAAATGAAGTTAGGGAAAAATACATTGTTTTGCCCATGTTAAAAAATTCTGGTGACCTTTTCTTTGGGAAGCTCTGGTGCCCCCAAGCTTTGGAGCAGGGAATGGACATTTTGCAGAGGGGTGGCCTTGGTATCAGGCCTGTTGTTTTGCTGTCCCCAGAAAATCTGACCAAACTTGGCCAGGTTATAAGCCTCTAAAAAAACACCATCACTGTTTGCACCATACTCAGTAGAGACTTACTAGAGCTTCACAGCTTAATGCCCTGAATATTTCGTCTATGCTGAGTAATTGCAGTTCTAGGCTGCTCCAGGCCAGGGTGGAACACATGCAGAATGGACAGCAGGGAGCATGTCTCTCCTGTCCTCTCAAGCACCCTCTGGCTGGATTCAAGCAATGTGGAGGAGGAAGCCATCTGAACTGAATGCAGAGGGGGAAAGAACAAAATCTGAGATAGAGCGGGACAGGAGAGGAATAGATTGGGACTTGGTGCCTGAGGGGTGAGGGAAGACTGGGACTGACTGGAGAAAGGGACTGGGAGTCAGACAGGCAACTGGTGAGGACTGGGAGTCTGTTTGGGGGCAGAGACTGAGCTTGGATTGGGGGTCAGATTTAGGGGGGCTAGGACTGGCTGAGAAGGAAGATGGGGCAAAGAGTCCGGGGGAAGGGGCCGCAATGAGCATGGACAAGGAGCCTGGGGAGGCAGAGAGGGACTGGGAGGCAGTGAGGATGGGAAATACAGGTGTGCAGTGACAGGAGGCTGTGGGAGGAGAAGAAGAGAAAAATCATATGGGAATTGTTAGGTTGGAACTGGGGTTGACTGGGAAAGGAGACTGGGACTGGGTTGAGAAGCCTGAGGAGTGAAGACTGGGGCTGGCTAGCTGAGGAGAATGGGACTGGGACATGGAGCAGCGGTGGGAAAGAGACAGGACTGGGACAGGTTGGAGGGGATGGGGCAGAAGATTCAGTCCCCATGAGAGCATGCTCTCCTTCAGAAACTGGACTGGAACCCTGGACAGCAAGTGCCATGAACGACTGAATCCATGACAGATGTTAGTTATATTGCTTAATGCACTACTGGAAGGGAACCCGAGATTGCTGAGTCTCGCCCCTCCTCTGCTGTTGGCAAGTTTATGTGAAATCCACCAGCAAATTGTGTGTCTCATCTCCCTCCAGTACTGGTTCACAGAGAGGATGACAACCTACTACTGCTGTCAGTTATTCTGTTAGCTCAAGTTTGCGGAAAATTTGATATTATGATGGTTATACCCCAATCCTAATATTAGAATAGTGTGGTACCACTTATATTTAAAAAGTATAAAATGGACTTTTGTTGCAGCAAAAAAAAAGTTATATGACACACAAAATAGAACACAGGACAACATACATGGCAAGCAGGACAAATTTACAATTAAAAACAAATGGCACAACTTATAAGATATTAAGAGCTAAAATTATTAAGGTAATACATTTTAGAAAATAGGTAAACCAAAGAGTTAAACATTTAAATAAGCAAGTTATTACCTTTTTATTTAAAAAATAATATAATTGATAAAAAAATTCATATAAAATAATTTGTCAAATTTGTTGTATTAATTTAGTAATGTAAGGCATTTACTTTATTTTAAAACTTGTTTACATGGAATAAGGAATGCCTGTGTTTTAAATACCAGTGAGTAATTAGGAATAGAAGTATTTTGAATTTCTGCTGCTTTGCAACTGTATCTTCAAGAGAGTTCCCTGGCATTCCCTGGAAACAAGAGGGTTCCCTGGCAACATTCCTAACTCTCTCCAAGTAAAGATTTTTACCTGTTTTTTTTTTTCTATGTTTTTTGTTCTGTTCGTTTTTCAGTTGCTTCATCTGTTTGGGAACAGTGGTTTCTGTAATAACTATATTTTTTAACTTTTTTTTTTAACAAAACAAAGAGCTAGCACAAGTGAGCAGAGGTGGGAGAATGGGGAAAGAACAATCTCAGAAAGGAGGAAAACTTGAGTCAAGAGAGAAATTAACTCTATCCAGGTATCTAAAAGTACAGACAGCAACAGAGATTGTAGCAAACAGAGACGATATAAAGGAAAACTTAACTGGTATGTAAACATACTGAAGAAAGAAGGTTTTAGCTCTGAATGAGGAGTGGGGGTGGGTTAAAGCAGTCGGGAACCCGCACCCCTGGTTTTTATCCTGGCTCTGAGAGGAAAGTGGGGCTTGTTACCTGCTTTTGTAAAACTTGAATTTGTTCCCCCAGCATCTGTTGCTTTTGTGTGCATGCTAAATGGATTGCAGGCATGCCCTTGCCTGCAGTAGTTAACTGTTTCTGGGCAACTCCATGTGTTAAAGCATTAATTTAGATGTTAACTTCCCTGCTCCTAGTTTTTCACTTTGAAATTCTTTTCTATCTATTCCCCTGCGATCAAGTCTCAGCTCCTGTCTTCGAATGTGCTCTGGGAACTCTTCCATTTTCACCTTTATCTGATTTACCAGTCCAGCAACAGTATTGTTTGCTGCTTCTCCCTCCTGTGCGCTTGCTTCTCCCATTCTGACAGGCACCAGTCTAGAGCTTGATGTACATTTTACCAGAACCTGGCTTTTATTGTATGGAGATGGTTGCCATGTGGTGGCCCCGGTTCACTTTTAAATGTTGCTAGGGTCACCTTTTTCCATTTCTGTCCCCACATACCAAGTGCTAAAAAGGTGCCTAGATTCTGCTGTTGTCCTCCAAGATTTAGTACGGGGGATGGTACTTCTCTTTTTTATAAATTTTCCACAGCTGTTTCTAGATTTTTAATTTCCTGTTTCATTTGCTCGAGCAGCTCCTGTGTCTGAACTGATTGTTGCCCTGCCAGTAGAGCCTGATTTTTCCAATATTCAGCCGCCTGGGTTACCTGATGTAACTCTTTCATTGTGTTCGTCACTAGTGATACCTTAATTGCATGCTGCCTTAACCATCTTAGCGCCGAGGTCATGATTTGGAGAACTCTACATCTTTTACTCTTATTATTATCTTTCACAGCAATGCTCTTTGCCATTGCCCTACATATTCCTGACCATGTTTCCCCACTCTGGTCCTTAAACTCATGAACCACCATAGAATCATAGAATATTAGAAGGGATCTCAGGAGGTATCTAGTCCAACCCCCTGCTCAAAGAAGGACTATCCTCAGCTAAATCATCCTGGCGAGGGTTTTGTCAAGCCTCAGCTTAAAAACCTCTAAAGATGGAGATGCCACCACCTCCCTAGGTAACCCATTCCAATGCTTCACCACTCTCCTAGTGAAAAACTTTTTCCTAATGTCCAACGTAGACCTCCCCCACTGCAACTTGAGACCATTGTTCCTTGTTCTGTCATCTGTCACCACTGAAAACAGCCTAGCTCCATCCTCCCTGGAACCCCCTTTCAGATAGCTAAAGGCTGCTATCAAATCCCCCCTCATTCTTCTCTTCTGCAGACTAAACAGGCCTGGTTCTTTCAGCCTTTTCTCATAAATCTTGTGCTCCAGCCTCCTAATTTTTTTTGTTGCCCTCCGCTGGACTCTCTCCAACTTGTCCACATCCTTTTTGTAGTGGGGGGCCCAAAACTGGACACAATACTCCAAATGCAGCCTCACCAATGCTGAATAGAGGGGAATAATCACTTCCCGCGATCTGCTGGCAATGCCCTTACTAATGCAGCCCACTATGCCATTAGCCTTCTTGGCAACCAGGGCACACTGCTGACTCATATCCAGCTTCCTATCCACTGTAATCCCCAGATCCTTTTCTGCAGAACTCCTGCCTAGCTCATCGGTCCCCAGTCTGTAGCTGTGCATGGGATTCTTCTGTCCTAAGTGCAGGACTCTGCACTTGTCCTTGTTGAACCTCATCAGATTTCTTTTGGCCCAATCCTCCAATTTGTTTAGGTCCTTCTGTATCCTATCCCTCCCTTCCAGGGTATCTACCACTCCCCCTCGCTTAGTGTCATCTGCAGACTTGCTGAGGGTGCAATCTACCCCCTCTTCCAGATCATTAATGAAGATGTTGAACAAAACCAGCCCCAGGACCAACCCCTGGGGCACTCCACTTGTGACCGGCTGCCAGCTAGACATCGAGCCATTGATCACTACTCTTTGAGCCCTTTGTTCTAGCCAATTCTCTATCCATTTTGTAGTCCATTCATCCAACCCATACTTTTTTAACTTGCTGATAAGAATACTGTGGGAGACCGTATCAAAAGCTTTGCTAAAGTCAAGGTATATCACATCCATTGCTTTCCCCTCATCCACAGAACCAGTCACCTCTTCATAGAAAGCAATCAGGTTGGTCAGGCACGGCTTTCCCTTGGTGAATCCATGTTGACAGTTCCTGATCACCTTCCTCTCTTTTAAGTGCCTTAAAATGGATTCCTTGAGGACCTGCTCCATGATTTTTCCAGGGATTGAGGTGAGGCTGACTGGCTTTTAGTTTCCTGGATCCTCTTTCTTCCCTTTCTTGAAGATGGGCACTATATTTGTCTTTTTCCAGTCATCTGGGACCTCCCCCTGTTGCCACAAGCTTTCAAAGATAATAGCCAATGGCTCTGAAATCACATCAGCTAACTCCCTCAGCACCCTTGAGTGCATTGCATCTGGCCCCATGGACTTGTGTATGTCCAATCTTTCTAAATAGTCCTGGAACTGTTCCTTTATTTGCTACCCAGTGCGTCCAAAATGCATCAAATTCCTTGGGTATTTGAAGGGAGGTTAGAAGGGGATTCCCTAGCTTGTGGTTTTCTGTCATGTTATATCATGATTCTTTCCAGAGGACAGCTCGTTTACTTACCAGACCAGTGGTTGGGGTCACCAGTGTTGTCAGTTGTCAGTGTAGGCTGCGTGCGCGGGTCCCTGGTGTACATATTGTCCCAGCTCTGTACAGGTAACTGAGATGGCATTCATGGTCAAATGAATTGACACGACCATGGTTTCACTGAGCAATGAGCACCCGGGCCAGGTTTATTGCAGTTGAAGCACAATGAGAAGCGACATATAGCAGTCTACCACTACACTTCACATACAATTGCTCAGTTACAATGGACGCGGCACAACTTAATGGTGGAACTTTCCGTTATCCCCTAGGCTGGACAACATTGTTCCCCCTGACACCCTCTTTTATACACTGTCACAGACTATTTTAGCTCTGCCCCTTCGAAGCAGGTAGTTGCCACCCTCTTGATGTAGTCTGATACCACCCCTCACCTTGCACTGGATGGTTCAGGCAAAACATCTCTATTTGTCATATTATAAGACATTTCCATCCATCCAAGTATCATTTCAGGAGTTCAGGTTGCCCTTGTTATCTCTTTGGTTTTAGGATATCCTGGTACCTTCTGCCCCTGCTATATGTTTTTCATAATGTTCTGCTATTAGTAATGTTTTGGAGATATATGCCTTCTCAGTATCAGTTCTTCTTTGTGCCAGTTTCTGTGAGGTCGTAAGTTCACAGCCTGACTCCTGCTAACTTGGCTTTTTCCACTTAGGCCTTACGCCTTAGCCTGTTCTGCTAGGTTTCAGGCCTCAGGCTTTCATTTTCTACTACAAAAATAACATTATTAAGGTTGCAAATTCAGGCACCCAAAAGTTAGAAAATGCCATAATAAGGTTGCCCGTGCAACCTTAAGTTTGCCCCCTGGGTTTGTATGCATTGTGATATGGTCTGTAATTAGATGATCATGTACTATTTTTGTCACAATACCCCTACCTCATTTGGTGCACAGGACGGACCTTCTTTGCGGGTGAATTGGAGCTTTGTAATGAAGGAGAGGTCTATAGGGTCCCTGTCTCATTCTCTGCAGAGGTTGAAGATGTGTAGTGAATGAGATGGAACTGCAGGAAAAGAGAATGGTTTTAGAGTTAAATCATTTGAATGCTACCCTGGACATTTGAATTCTACCCTGCCTCTGCCATACAGTTCCTATGCAATGTAAGGCAAGTCACTTAAACCAGACTTTTCACAGGTGGTCACTAATTGCACGTTCCTTGTTTCCTGGGCACCTGACAAGTGATGTGTGCCCCATGCTGCAGAGGAAGGGGAAAAAAACCCAGGGGCTCTGTCAATCAGACCTGGGGGAAAATTCCTTCCCAACCTCAAATAGAGCGGTCAGTTAGATCCTGAGCATGTGGGCAAGACCCACCAGACAGACACCTGGGAAAGAATTCTCTGTAGTAACTCAGAACCTGACCCATCTACTGTCCCTTCTCTTGCTGTTCGGGATATTTGCTACTAGCTGTCATCTCCATAAATTTATCAAGTTAGGGTTTTTGCCCCCACTGATCCCCTTGGCAGGCTGTTCCACAACTTTACTCCGCTGATGGCTTGAAACCTTCATCTAATTTCAAGCCTAAACTTGATATTGGCCAGTTTATATCCATTTGTTCTTGTGCCAGCATTGGCCGTTAACTTAGATAACTCCTCTCCATTCCTGATGTTTATCCCTCTGATGCATTTATAGAAAGCAATTATATCTCTCCTCAGCCTTCTTTTGATTAGGCTGAACAAGCCAAACTCCTTGAGTCCCCTCTTGTAAGGCAGGTTTTCCATTCCCTTAGCCATTCTCTGCACCTGTTCCAGTTTGAATGCATCTTTCTTAAATATGGGAAACCAGAACTGCACACAATATCCCAGATGAAGTCTCACCAGTGCCTTGTATTTCCCTCTCTCTACAGGAAATACCTCACCTGATGATCCTAGGATTGCATTAGCCTTTTTCATGACTGCATCACGTTGGCAGTTCATAGTCTCATGTGATCAGCCAATGTACACTTCCAACTGATATATCCACAGTTTATAGCAAAATTCCTGTTGTTAGTCCCTAAGTGCATGACCTTGGACTTTGCATGGTTAAATTGCATCCCATTTCTAGTGCTCCCCTTTCAAGGTCATCCCGATCTTCCTGTATGATATTCTGGTCCTCCTCCGTATGGGCAGCGCCTCCCAACTTTGTGTCATCTGCAAATTTTATTAGCACACTCCCACTTTTTGTGACAAGGTCAACAGGACTCAAGATCCTCAGGACCAGGTTTTGAAAGCTATTTAGCAGCCGAAGGGTGCAGGTAGGCACAATGTGAGATTTGCAAAAGTGCCCAGGCATCTAATTCCCATAGAAATCAGTCAGAGTTGGGTGCCTAGGAGCTCCGTAATCCCACTAGGTTAGTGGTCCCCAAATCCTTTACCCAGTGGCCCCCCTTATCCCTGTTCACACCCCCTACCCTCCCTCCCCCCCCACAGCTGTGGCAGGGAGTGGGGCCATGCTTAGAGGGTTGCAGCCAGGGTCCAAGACTGGGAGCAGGACTGGGGCTCAAGGCCAGGAGCCAGGGGCTGAGTTGGGGACTGGGTGCCAGGCACCATGACCGGGGGCGGGGGGAGGGCGGAATTTCTGCCATCTCCTCGGCTGCCCAAAGGATTAAGGCAAAGTACCCCGACATTTACAGACTGAGACAAACAACTGTTTCAGGACATCTACTTGTCACCTCCAGGTGTCTTGAGCAAAACATCCTCTTATCTAGTGTTAGCTCAGGATGTCCCTGGGCTAATCTTTCCGAGTGTGTTCTCACGCAGCCCCAGTACTGACTGCGTCTTAGGAAAGCCTGTGTTTTAGCAACGCTCGCAATGCTTTTGCCCAGGTCATATATTGGACAGTGAACTCGTAAACATCTACTGGAATACATGGCCTGACTTTGATTCACAACCTCTGGTTCAGGCCTCCGGTCCTGCACAGTGCTCCAGGCTCTCTCTCCGACGCTTACCTGGCACCGAAATACTTCACAGGTCTGGCCGGAAGTGCCTACATCATTTCTGAAAATGGGACTTAGGCTCCTAAGTTACTTGGATGCTTTTGAAACTTTTACCCTTAGTGTGTAATCCATGGTACTGCTCTTGTGCATTAGTGTTTGCGAGGTCAGGGGCACAGGCTTTGCTTTAGACTCCATGATAGACCCCCTGACCATATGGAGCATGGATGGGGAAAATGTCACTGCATTCTTCACTGATGACTTCCAGCTAGAGGCAGGTGTGTGCACACGTTAAAAATTGGAATGCAGACATTAAAAATTGGTTTAGAGGCAACTCTTGGGCTTTGTCTGACTGAAATGCTCATGTGACTCATAGTGCTTTCGGCATAGTGCTCACAGGAATTGCTGTGAGGTATCTAGTAAGAACAGCTTGGACAATTCTTTTCCACCTATTTTTTTAAAAAACCCATAGGCAATAAAATGCAAATAAACCAAGGTGGAATGGGGTGTACCAGGGTATAGTGAACAACCTATTTTTGGCTCACAACCACTTAGCTCCAGCTAGGTACTCCCTGCCTTTACACGGGTGCTGAAATGAAGGGTTCTAAGAGTGGCTACTTTGGGGGAGACAGAGGAAGAAGACTATATTTGGAAAGGAATGGTGCTACATGCAGGTGTTTGTGACATTTGATTCAATACAATTGCACATCATTGTGTCGTTCTCGAAGCCCCAGAATAAGGACCTGGAACAGCAGCTGATGTTAGCTGCCTGACATCTAGTGCTGTTAGTTGGAGATGCAACTGGGTTGTCATTATTCAGAGTGAAAGGTTCCAGAGGGGAAGCCGTGTTAGTCTGTATACAGCAAAAACGAGAGTCCTGTAGCACTTTAAAGACTAACACATTTAATTTCTGCAGGCATAAGCTATCTGATTTCTATTTCTTGCATCTGACAAAGTGGGTTGCAGCCCACAAAAGCTTATCACCTGGGTGGACACATGCGGTTTTAGGATGCATCAGGCGAGGTATTTCCAGCAAGGAG
>ML675614.1:2530215-2547997 GCA_007922155.1 Mesoclemmys tuberculata | reverse complement strand
GTCTACACTGCAAAGCAATAGGGTTTGGAACCCTGGATCCTGGCTTGACTCAGGCTTGGACTCTCCACCCCATAGGGTCCTGGGACCCTGGGTTCATGCGATTTGTGTGTAGATGGAAGGGGGATTAGGCTGAGCCTGAGCTGGAACCCTGGTTTTACACTGCAGTGTAGACATAAGAGTTCAGTGGTTCTGTTTGAAGGGCTGGGGCCTAACTGACTGCACAAGGGAGACAATGAAACTGAGTATATTCAAAGTGCTTTTAAATGCTAAAAGTAAGCCAATGGGAAAAATAAAGAGAATCCATTTCTCTGACCTCTCTCCTATAGTAATCTACAGGTCAGTTTTAACTGAGAGGTAAAAAAATTGTAGAAAGAAGTATGATTTGTAAGTTAACTATGTCCTTTGTATGCCATGGTGTTGTAACTGTGTGAAGAGCTCTGTGTAATCTGGAAATCTTGTCTCCCTCATTAACAGAAGTTGGTCCAATAGAAGCTATTACCTCGCCTGCCTTGTCTCACTTTTAAATCCCAGAAGACATTTCAGAGCCCCAGCTAGAAGTGCCTCTTTGAGCTATAGTAACCACATGTTGCTGAGTCTATGGCTGGGTCTGCACTGACAGCGGCAAATTCGCCGCCATCAGATCGATTGCTCTGGATCGACTGAACGGTCTGTGTAGACGTGCTCAGTCGATCCAGCAAGCGACGCAGGAAAACCACCCCGGTAAGTGGCATAGCGCTGCATCGAAGGGAGCGTTGTTCCCTTCGACGCAGCGCAGTGTGGACGGCGCACAGAGGAGATGCTGCAAAGTCAATGGGAGATACGCAAATGAGTTACGTCACTTGTGTATCTCCCGTCGACTGCCGCCGAATCGCAAAGGTAAGTGTAGACTGGGCCGTCGACTTTGCAGCGTCTCCTCTGCACGCCGTCCGCACTGTGCTGCGTCGAAGGGAACACCACCACGAATTTGACGCCGTCAGTGTAGACCCAGCCTAACTGGGCTCAGCACCTTAAAAAGGTGTCAGGTTACACTCATGAGAAGGCAAGATAAGAGTCTATTGTGTGGAAAGCACAAAAGACAGTAAGAATGTGCTTTTTATGTTGTATTTTTGGTTGGCTGTTGTTTATTTGGAGCTTAACTATAAAGCTGCATGACAGGAATATGGATGAAAACCATTGCTAGTTTGTATGCTCTTGACTCAAAGAGGCCTCGGCAAACAAACTGGAAATGCTAGATAGAGAAGGATCTTTGCTTAACCAGGATTTCTTATATATTTTCTGTTCAGATGCTCAGATTCCAGTTCTGCTGCTAGGGGACAGCATTTGAGGATCTCATTGTAGTGGATGTTTCTTGGCATATGAACTTCTTGGCTGCACATTGTGTGGTTGTTATGTGCCATTTCACAGTGGAGCAAACAGTGAAGAATGTGCAAACCTGGCTCTGTGGATTAATCACTGGGTGAAAACAACTCGTCCTGTTGAGGATGAATGAAATCCTAAAAGGGATGACAGAGGAGTAGTTCAATATGGTTGTGGATAAGGGATAGTGACACTTGTGAGACTTTCAGTGATTTGGACATTAGAGGGGAATTGAGACTGTGAACACTAACTTAGCAGACTGGAACTGAGACTGTATGAAACAGTGGAGAAATCTTCACTATACTAAACCTTCAAGGAAGTGAAAATGTATTTATCTAAAGTTACCATCCCAGTCTGGGCTATGGGCCAAGGAGAGCTCCGCTTGAAGAGCACAGCAAGCATCTTCCTCTGAAACATCTTCTGGCCCCTATCAAAGACCAGACACTGCACTAGACAGACCCCTGCTATGATGTGGTCTGGCAATTTTTATCTGCTTAAGAAACAAAGCTCAAAGTAAGACGCTTCAGAGATGGATGAAGTGCAGAGAGAACTGGTGCCTTGAGGCAATGAACTGAAATAAAGGGATGAAGAAGTCCTGTACAAAAGGAATAAAGGCTTGGCCACACGACCAGATTTCATCGAAGAACTCCAGAGTTCAGAAAACAGCAACTCAGCAGTGCACTCAGGCCAGTGGCAATGGAAATGCAGAGGAGGGCAATTTAAGAGTAAACAAAGAAGCAAACATGAGCTCTGTAGAAGGCTGGGAAGGAGACAAAGGAAGGAGGGTACTCAAAGCAGGTGAGACATTGAGCAAGGGCTAGCGAGGAAGAGCTCCTATGCAGAGCTCCTTTAGAGGAAGGAGCTTACTGGAAGGATCCCCAGGACAACAGCTGCAGTCTTGGGTGGTACAGACCTGCTACTGCTGCCTTTGGGGGAGTGCTTTGGACTCCTCTTTGAGATGTGTAAGTGCTAATGCTCATGCATGTGAGGGGGAAAAGGCTCTCAGTGGTTCTCCAGAGCCTCCTGCTTTCAATAAAAAAGAAGCGAGTGTCTCAGTATTACTGACCACAAATATTAAAAAATCATGAAATTTAAAAAACAACAAAACTTTGGATTTCTTTTTATTTGCCTCCTGCTGTCACCACGAGGGCAAGAAACTTCTGCTTTTATTTCCAGATGACTGATGAGATTCTCCTGTAACCATAGAACTGCAGGAGCTGGGGCTTTAAGAAAACCACTAAACAAGCTGAGACTCCTGATCAAATGCAGAGTCAGCAGCACTGGCGCTAGCTGTTAGGGGTCTAGAAAAACCCTTGAAAATGTGACCCAAGTAAAACAGAGAGAGCCTGGGAGGACAGGTCTGCGGTGTGAACTGCCCCATTCATTGTAAAGAATGCTAAGTCAGATGCCAGTGAGGATACGTTAAATGTCAGTGTAATGAATTATTTCTCTTCCCGTCAAAATACATTAAGAAGGAGAGGCAGCATACCATGGAGATGGTCACACCTACTGAGAGCGGCTGTTAATTTTGGGTTACCCGATCACAGCACCTGGTGGCTTAGAGTGTGCGTATGAGAGATTTCATTCTTCTGAGGGTGGGGAATCAGCTTTCAAAAACTGGGGTAAACCCTGGTTTATGGACCAAGAGGCTAAATCTAGAGAAATCTTGCTTTAAGGAGCACAAGACCCACCTGTGAGAATCCTGCTGCGGCTGGCATGGTGACTATGGCGCGCTGTGCCTAATTTTCTCTGCTCCAGCAGCCTGATCTACTATGTAGCTACGGCCTGTGTGTGTGTGTTGGGGGGTTCTCCAAATGCTGCTGTAACAACTCCCACATAATCCTGGCATAGGTGCTGGTGCCGGCCCAGGCTCCTTTATGTCCTGGAGATCCCCACGTCCCCCCAGGTCTCCCGTCCCACAGCACTGCCACTCTCCCTAGAGTCCACCACCAGCAGGCCAGCTCCAGCCCCAGCCCCAGCCAGCTCCCTGCTGCCATGGTGACAGCAGCATCCCTGCTGCCATGGTGACAGCGCCAGAGTTCTGACCCCGCCCCCTCCCTGCTGCCATGGTGACACCGCCAGAGTTCTGACCCTGCCCCTGCCGTCATCCGTCCGTCGGAGCAGCACCCGCGCGGGGGGTGATGGGAGTTCCAAAATGGCCGCGCCCGTGTGAGTTGCTGCCGGGAGACTCGCTGCGCTGCCGGAGCCGGACTCGCCGCCGCCCTTTCCCGTGTCACGCAGGTCGGTGCGCCCGCCCCGGGGCTCGGTAGGGACGGACACGGACACCCCCGGGGCGAGGGGCCTCCCCGGTGTGCCCGCCTGTGTCCCTCCTGACAGCGTGCCCCCCCGCCTCCTGACAGCGTGCCCCCCCGCGGCGTGCCCCCCCGCCTCCTGACAGCGTGCCCCCCCGCCTCCTGACGGCGTGCCCCCCCGCGGCGTGCCCCCCCCGCCTCCTGACAGCGTGCCCCCCCGCGGTGTACCTCCCTCCCCCCGTTCACACAGTACACCCCCTCCGGTGCGTGCCTCCCCCGTGACACACACACACACACACACAACTTCTCCGGAGTGTGCACTCTTCCCCCATCTCACACACAGGCAGAAGTCAGGAGCTGAGGACCACGGGTAAGGGAAGTAAAGGGACACCAGGGGAACTCTACCTCCAGCAGAGCTAAGGACAATAAAGAGTTTTTAAAGCATTGGCCACAGCAAGAATCCTGAGAGTGGTATTGGTCTGCTCTGGGTTGGAAATGGGAGAGTGTTCAATAATAACACAGGAAAAGCGGAAGTCTTGTTCTGCATGCGGGAGTGGGAAAAGCAGATTATATAGTGTCATTGTACAAAGAGGAGAATGTTTTCTATTCACTGGTATTTGAGCAGGAGGTTAAACAGACCCTACTAAAGTTAGGCATTTTGAAATCTGCAGGTCCAGATAATTTGCATCCAAGAATTTTAAAAGAACTGGCTGAGGAGCTTTCTGAACCGTTAATGTTCATTTTTTTATTAGTCTTGGAGCACTAGGGAAATTCCAGAATGTGGAAAGAAAGCTAATGCTGTGTCAGTTTTTAAAAAGGGTAAACGGGCTGAGCATGTAATTATAGGAGGTTCCTTTGAGGAGAGCTGAGCCAGCACCCGCGGACATGGCCCTCCCCTGTCCTCCCCCCATATGCCATTGACATCAGGGGCTAAGTCAGTTTAACCGTGTTGCTCATGATTTCCTAGTGTAGACCAGGTAGCTAGTACTAGAGTTAAAATCAGCTGAAGTCATCTTAATTGTTTTCCGTCTCTTGTCCGCATTCCTTAATGTTAGTAGGCTGAGTTTTTGCATTACAAAGGAGATGCAAGTTAAAATAGAAATAACTGGAAACATTTCCTATTAAATAGAATTACATGCTGCAAGCAATAAAAGGCTTTGAGCCATATTTATTTATTTTTAGTGGAAATTTTATGTACCAACATTTGATTGCCGTATGTTACAAAGGTCATTTGCATGCTTTACATCTTAGAAATGACCATTGACACAGACCAGTGTTCTGTTTTTGCTTCAGAAATAATGTTGATATTTGGAACCCATGTCGAACAACTATGAAGAGAGAGTAACGATGATTGCAGCAGGGGATTTGCAGGAGTTTGTTCCTTTTGGCCGTGACCACTGCAAGCACCACCCTAATGCCCTGAACCTTCAACTTCGGCAGCTGCAGCCAGCCTCTGAAATATGGTCCTCTGATGGAGCTGCTGGCTTGGTGGGATCACTTCAGGAGGTTACGATCCATGAAAAGCAGAAGGTAGCGTTACGTTTCCTCAGTCAACCTTTATTTTAATCATTAAACCAGATGCTGGCATTTTAGAAAAAGAGCTTGAGGGAAATACCTGTTGTAAACTACGTGGAAAACATGTACTAAAATGAGGCAACACTATACTTACAAAATCCTCTCCAAGAGAAAAATGGTATATGGCATGTATTCTTCAAGCAGTTTATGAATTAAAAAAGAAAGCGCATCCTTTACTATGCTATTGCCCCTTCAGCTTCTCAGGTTCATGTTTACTTCTCCTGAGGCTCCTCACCCAGGCCTGGGAGGGTGCTGCAGTGGGGTCCCTGTTCAGCCTCCCAGCCCAAGGAGGAGAGGGGCAGCTCCAGGGGATCTTCACCCCATCCCACCCTGAGGCCAGGTGTTGCAGAGAGGAGTGGAGGAGCCTTGTTGCTCACAGGAGGCAGAGCCAAATGAGTTGCTAGGCTTTTTCTGTGCCCCCATCCTTTCCTGTGAGAGTGGCTTCAGCTTGCTGAGGGGAGGGGGAGAGAGCTCTTCAATCAGTAGCTCATGATTCTGCCCAAGGACATTGAAAGGCAGCCAGTCAGTGGGGTTTTTTCCCCCCAGGCAAGGCTCTAATTCACACGAGCGATTCTAATTCATGTCATTGCCAGACTTGGTTCCAGCCCTGGCTCAATTCCTGTCACAGCAAAAAAAATGAGTTGGCCAAGGTACCATTGGTTTCAACGATCTAGCTTCCACAGTCTAGGTGTTGCAATAACTACACCCGCCCTGTGAGTGGAAGTATTAAAGGGAAATCTACATACACACAGTGTACAACTTTAGCTGTGCTAGTATAGTCTGGATGCAGTTATACAGCTCTAAGGAACCAGTATTGCTGTGTCCATCTAGAGTTATTCCTACTTATTAGTTCAGTAGAAAATCAGCATCCTAATCAATATCAATGCAAAAACTCTGTAGGCCAGGCCTAAGTAGCCCCCAGCTAGTCAGGAACACTGCTCAGTAAATGCCTACTGCATTTCCTTCCCAGTTTTTTGTTGAATTCTGTAACTGACTCTGAAAGCTACATGTTTGGGCAAATTGCTGTTCCCATAGGTGGGCAAATTATCTTGCAATATTTTTAAGAAAATGATTGGTTAAGATACCTTCTGTTTGACCTCAGTTTTTATAATGTAAGGTGAGAAGGAAAATTACTGCTGTGAAGAATTGGGGTTCTTGCGTGATTACCCCAGTAAACCCATGGTATTGCCTGCTGATGGATTCTGGACTTTGCTTCTGTCAGTGAACCAAGAACTGAGGGTGGGCCTCTAACATAGTCACAGCATCAAGATGTTGCCCCCCCCCAACATCAGTTCTGCTAATGCCCATTGTATTCTACCATATAGTGTTTGGAGAATGTGGATGTGACCAGTTTATGGCTGCCTCTGCTGCTTAGCCAAAATACAAGGCCTCAGACTGTCACAGTGAGAGAAGGTCCATAGATAGGCAGCCTGTGATTTTGATTCTTTGGTTTTATACCCCTGTAACTAGCTAAGTGATAAGAATATACTTAAAAATCATAGGCCTTTGCAGGCAGGCCTAAATGTCTATACGTAAGTATAAGATAGAAAGGACTTTTAGTACTCTTTAAACTCAGTAACTTAATGGCATAACTAGGTATTGTTTTTCTTGTTGGGGGAAATAGTGTGAGGTTGTTGGGGTTTTTTTTTTAAAAAAAAAAAGGCACAGAGCAGTTGTGGATAGGTGTCCATTTAACAACTGAAACTTGTGTCAGTGGTCTCTGCAGATTAGTACAAGGGTCTCTTCCAGTTCCAGGATTCACTTATTTTAAAACTAAACCAAGCTCCAAGTTTTCAAACAGGTACACATGAAGGTCAGGGACCCATACATACATGCACAAGTGTTTGATTATCTACGCCTAGACTTTTATTAGTTCATTTCTTTATGGAAGACTACTACAATACTTTGGATTATTCAGTGTATTCATTTTTTCACTATTTATACTGTTTAGTTTTTGCATTTCTCAGCTTGGACAAAATTCAGTTTCATGTTCTGGTTCTTCTCACTTGTGTAGTGTTTGCATTGCAAACAATACAGGGGATTTTTATTTTTTATAAAGTACTGTTTTTCCAAGAAATTTCCTTGATTTTTAAAAATATTTCTGATGGACTCTAGATTTTACGAAAGCTGGTTCTCACACAAATATATGTTTTTTTCCCTCAAGTCACATAAACTCCAATTTTTTTTTACTACCACAAGAAAAGATTTTTGTGAGCCAGTAGGATACGAAATTGATTTCTGCCTTTTGGTTCTTTATACACTAGAACTCTATTTTATGAACTAATTGGGAATTGAGTTTCTAAAATTGAACATCTCAAAATATGGTAAGTGCAGTGCATAAATCGCAGTGTGATGCACTGCATCACTTTCTTGTCCTTTAAGCCACTGCACAGCCATTTCCAGTGCACTGAAAGCATCAGGATGTGAAGAGATGCCAGCTTATTTTTCATCAACATCACTTTCATCATGTCATTCCCCTAACCCCCATCAAGAAAAAATGATTTATATAATAGGTTTGTCATATGACTGCTGCTCATAAAATTGAAGTTCTATTGGATTCAGGCAAATGCTCTGAGGACTGCAGACTTCCCTCCTGCTCACTTTTATTTAAAAAAAAAATAGGCCATACAAAGACAGCCCAAGCGCACCATGAACGATGCAGGAAAATGGCCTGGGTTTCCTGACACACAGCAGCAGACAGTTGCTGAAGTGTCTTCCTAGTTGAATTTTCTATTGGTACAGAGCAAGGATAGTATACACCGGGGCTCAACAAACCCTGGGGCCAGGTCGCCATGGTGCCTAGAAATTTAAGTCTGGCACCTAGTTTTTTTCCAGGGGGAATGGCCACTACACTCTGGCCAGGGTGCCCTGGCCCTGGGCCCACATTGTGGGAGAGGAGGAGGGGAAGAGGTGGGACCGGGAGGGGAGAGCGTCCACTGCACTCTGGAAAGGGTGCCCTGCCACTGGGCCCATGTTGTCTGGTTCCTTAATTTTTGGGCTGGCTCCTAGCTCCGAAGCAAATTTGTTGAGCCCTGGCATGCACAGAACTTCCTGATAAGCAGAAAGTTGTGTTCTCCGTCTGGCACACCATATATGAGCTTGTATCTGATTGTAAGTTCAGTTTTTTCTGTCAGGAATATTTTTTTTAAAACCGGGAAAATCAGATGTAGAAACCAAAATCCAGTTTGCTCTGCAATGTTGTCCAAAGTCTTGATTTGATTCATTTATAAAAGAATAAAGCTAGGTCACCCTTAAAGATCATACTGACTTTGGGGCTATCAGCCTACCATTGAGAGGAACTTGTGACTTTTTTAATCCTCTTGGTTTTCAGGAAAGTTGGCTTTTAAGGAGAGGTGTCAGCGATGTTGGGGAAGAAGTGGAATATGATGAAGAACTGTATGTGGCTGGCAATATGGTCATTTGGAGCAAAGGAAGTAAAAGCCAAGCATCTGCTGTTTATAAGGCTTTCACTGTTGACAGCCCTGTTCTACAGGTATAAATTGTTGAAATTATAGCTGTTGAATGGCTGCATATTAGCTAATCAATATTACTTAAAGAAACGTGGCTTAAAACCTCTCTTGGAGCAGTGGGACATTAGGTTACAAAATAAAATAAAAAAGAGAATTTGGTATCAATACCAGCTTGTCTTTCCTAAGTAATTGCTTCTTATTTTTGGCTTCTAGGCATTGTGGTGTGATTTCACTGTACCACAGGAAAAATCTGAAAAAGTCAACCGTAAGTTTCATTCATATTTTACTTCACTGCCAAAATAATATTTTATCTGAGTTTTAGCTTCATGACTTGGGAAGTGTTGTGATAACTGAGCTGGACCACATGGACTAAAAGTGCTAACGTAACCCAGTCACTGTCCAGTGCTGAACAAGGTCTGGGTCTGCGTATGCAGAGACTTCAGGATGCCTAGCACCATGGCAAACACCACCATTAAAAATCCTTTTACTGAAGACAAAGAAAAGAAGAAAAACCAATTAAAACACTTGGAATGTAAAGTATTAATTAAGAATTTCATTTTAATAACATTTCTTTTTTCCCTTTCCCTGTAGACAGTTTTTAGAAGGAAAAGCCCCCTTGTTTGACAGTCTCCCAGATGGTATCAAAGATGGTGAAAACTGTCATCCCTAGTGGTGTTTGGGATTCAGCTGGAGCAGGGCGGAGGGAGTTGATATCATCTGGGTCCCTCTCTCTCTGGGCCATTCTGGTCAGGTTCTCTCCCCAGATCAGGATGATGAAGGCCTGGGGTCACAGAAGAAGGTGCAGGTGGTAGCCACGATGAGGAAGCTTGCTCCAGTAGCCTCTGTCTGTTCTTTTTGTTCTTGTGTTTTGGTTTTTTTTTATACTTTCTATACAAAATCTCTTTCCATTAAGGACCCAAAAAGGGAGTGAAGGGTGGAGTACCCCATTCTCTCATTATTTTGTTCACCAGTTAGGCCTAATATCCAGCATGCCTATTTTGACTCGTTAATTTCTGGCTCTACATCTCCTGTTTTTAAAAAGCACAATTTCAACACAGTCCTTGAATTGTATTAACTTGGCCTTTTTGTTTAGACTAAGTCAATTAGTTTGTCTCTTTTTCTTACTTTTCCCCATCACCATTTGTTAGAGGTTATTGTAACATTTTATGAACGATTACATACTTTTTACAGTTAATCTCACAATTTGGGTAAATGTGTAGGCCCGATTGTCACAACAGAAGCTAATCACCCATTTGAGAACAGCACAGCTAAGAACAAAATAAAAGAAGTCTCTACTTTGTGTATGGAAAAATTTGATGGAAGAGCTAAAAATTATTTGTTTGTGTTCTTCCCCAATTTCAGGTAATGATGAAATAGTAGAAAAATGTATCTGCATATTGCAGAGTTCCTGCATAAATGTTCATAGCATAGAAGGAAAGGATTACATTGCCTCCTTACCTTTTCAGGTAGGTGTGTGGGTTTTTTTAAAATGCTAAACATAGCTATAATCTAATAATCTTCAGTGTGAATTCTTAATTGTACTAACAAGTGAAAGTGTGACAAAGCAGATATGGGTATGGCCTCGTGGATTGGGTGTTGGATTGAGACTCTGAAGAATTGGTTCTATTCCTTGTTCTAACCTGAAAAAAGAGAGGAACCAGAGACTCTATGAATCCCACTACAAACATTGTTACTGTCTGTCTATTTTACATTGAAGATACTCAGATACTACAATGATGGGTCACAAAACAAAACCTTAAGATAGATATATGTCAAAACATTAGCATAGGTCAGAAAACTGCTTCTTTTTGCATAATTTCTCTTGAGCAGCTGTCAGTCTAACACTAATCAGATGACCTATACTCTTGACCTTGGTATGTTATCAGATTTGAATATTGGTTATGCTCAGAAATAGGATGTGGTAAAGTACAAATACTGTCATCCTATTTTGGAAAAGCTCTTTTGTGTTTCATATGTAACATGGTTCCCAGAGCGTAATTATCAGTGATTAATATTGTTCCCAGAGAGTTATCAGTGATTCACAGTCAAGCTGGAAGGGCATGTCAAATGGGGTCCCACAGGTATCAGTTCTGGGTCTGGTTCTGCTCAGTATCTTCATCGATGATTGAAATAATGACAGAGAGAGTACGCTTATAATGAAGTTTGTAGATGATACCAAGCTGGGAGGCATTGTAAATACTTTGCAGGATAGGATTTAAATTCAAATTGATCTGGACAAACGGGAGAAATGGTCTGAAGTATATGGGATGAAATTCAATAAAGACAAATGCAAAATAATCCATTTAGGAAGGAACAATCAGTTGCGCACACAGAAAATGGGAAATGACTGCCTAGTAAGGAGAACTGCGAAAAGAGATCTGATGGTCATAGGGGATCACAAGCTAAATATGAGTCAGTGTAACACTTGCTTATTTTGCAAACATTCCGTGATGTGTTAGCAGGAGTGGTGTAAGCAAGACATGAGAAGTAATTTGTCTGCTCTGCTCTATGCTGATTAGGCCTCAGGTGGGGTACTGAGTCCAGTTCTGGGTGCCACTTTTCAGGAAAGATGTGGACAAATTAGAGTCCAGAGAAGAGAAACAAGAATGATTAAAAGTCTAGAAAATATGACCTAGGAGGGAAGATTGAAAAAATTGGATTTGTTCAGTCTGGAGAAGAGAAGACTGAGAGGGGACATGCAAGCACATAAAAAGTTGTTATAAGTAGGAAGGAGAAAAATTGTTCCCTTTAACCTCAGAGGACAGGACAAGAAGCAATGGGCTTAAATTGCAGCAAGGGATGTTTAAGTTGGACATTAGGAAAATCTTCCTAAGTGTCAGGGTAGTTAAGCACTGGAATAAATTGCCTAGGAAGGTTGTGGAATCTCTATCACTGGAGATTTTTAAGAGTGTGTTAGACACCTGTCAGGGATGGTCTGGATAATGCTTGGTCCTTTAAGTGCAGGGAACTGGACTAGAATACCTCGCGAGGTCCAAGATTGCACTCTATGCCCTAAACAATGGTTAAATGTTTTGGTTTTACAGTAATTGGAGTAACAGGAGTGTTTTAAATATGAGCCATTCAGTTTTTAAAATATTTCTGTCTTTTGTAGGTAGCAAATGTCTGGCCAACAAAATATGGCTTGTTGTTTGAACGCAGCAGTTCTTCACATGAAGTCCCTCTGAGTCCACCCAGGTATGTAATGAGAGTGGTTGCTGGATATCTTCCTTTTGTTGTGCAATAAGTTGTTTAACCTAAAACAGTGAGATGAAATTTTAACCATTCCTTTAGTACAACAGTGTCGCTCTCTACCAAAGCGACGATGAAATGCATCACAGCATTGGGACATACCGAGTTACGTTGCCATTGCAAAAAGATTTTTTTTAATGCACAAGTAAGATTTAGAATGTACATGTGAAAGAGTAAAGACATTCTCAGTTGCAGTGGCCCCTTGGTCTGAACTTTGCCATCAAGCTCGCCTCTTTATACATGTCAAACACAGTTAGACATTCAGCATATGAAGGCAATGTTCCTCTCACGTGATTCTCTGAGATGAGCTGGAGACTCATTCTGATCACCTGGTGTAAGACCCTCCTTGGTTACTTGTCAGTGCAGGACCTGTGTGGGTTGTGTTATGAAATTAAAGGCTGTGTTGTAATGCACATACCCACAAGGGATGAGTTGAGGTGTATTTGGCCATGGGAAGGTGTCTGTGGCCTGTGTGTGGAGATAGAGCAGCCAGTGGGAAAGTCGAGTAATGGTTGTTTTGTGGGCATCTTAGGTTGAGCACTTCTTGCCTCTTTATATTTAAATCTCTGCCTTAATTGTGCATTAAAAATGTCTTTGTGTATAAAGTAAGTGTTAAATTTTAAAATAGATTACCTCATCTTCCTTGTGTCTCTACAGAAAACTCCTACAGATCACTTGCTGCCTGGCTTACGCCTTGCCTATGGTGTTGAGATAAGTCAACCTATGTTAGGTTGACTTACAGCCACCGCATTCATTATTGCCGTGACTGATGTCCACACCACCCTCCTGGTGTCGGCATTGTGTCCTCACCAGAAGCTCTTCCACCCACCTAAGAAGGGCAGCGTGGGGAACTGAGAGCCCGGTCTCTCAGCTCCATTGGCAGCTCTCTGCTGGGGGCCCAGGGCTTCTCCCTTCTGCCCAGGCTTCTCCCCCTGGCTCCCAGATGCTCAGCTGTTCAGAGGAGCAGGGGGGCTTTCTTGTCAAACTGACAAGAATGACAGCCAACAGCTGATGTAAGGAACGCGGTGTCCACACTGACACTGCGTCACCTGAGCTACTCTGACATAAGCCCTACACCTCTCATTGAGGTGGTTTTATTCTGTCAGCATAGCAGGGGCATTCCATCGGTGGGAAGAGCATTTCCTTGTGTACACCTCCATTGTTTTGTCGGCAAAAGCCTGCAGTGTAGACCAGCGTCTATTGTGGTGGTTAAGGCTGTACTGCCACAGTGTCTGACTACATGTCAAGGCTTGTGGGGGTGAGGGATTACAAATGTTGATAAAGCTGTTTGGTATAATTCCAGTCACTGTAGCACTGTTAAGCAAATGCAAACTGAGGTGTTATGGTTGTCTTGAGTTACAACTATATTTACGGCGATGTGCAGAGTACAGACTCTGGATGCACAGCTAGAACAAGTATAAACAGCACCGTAGACAGACAGACACTGCTTTGGCGTGTCTATACTCTATTCACCTTAGGGCATATGTGTCTCTCTCCACACTCAAGCAGTGCCTCCCATGTCTACACAGCCATTTTGAATGGTCTACTCCAGTGTCATGCTGCTTCCCGCTGCAGAAGCCTTTCATTTATCTGTCTTGGATACATATATGTAAACTAAGGACATCTTCCTGGCAACTCTCCATTCCCAGTTGTATATCAGTTCTGGACCCTCACCACGTCTTCAGGCCCTACATCCTATTTATTTGGATGCTTCACGGGGAGGCAGGGTAATATTCTGCCAAATCTTATTACCAGTGGGTTGTGTGAATTTTTGCCCTGGCATTGGGGTCACAGTAGTGATGATGGGTTGGGAAATTCAGTCATGGGTAGAGGAAGAAAAAGGGGCTGGCTCGTTTCCTAACTCTAAGACCTGGGGATCAGCTTGAGAACACATTCCCTGACCTCAGTGTATTCTTTCCTCCACCAGCACAGCCAGGGAAGGGTTAGGTTCTGCCCCCAGTCAATAAGCATGAAGCAGGGTGCATAATTATCAATGATTTTAAAAAAGGGGATTTTAAAAGTTTTAATTAAATACATTTTTCTTTTTAAAAATAAACCTGTTGAAAGTTAAGTTTGAAATTGATAACCTGTGTTAAGGCCTATGCTTACTACAATCTTAGTCATTTACGTTCAATTAAAAATTCATATTCAAGTAGTACATGTTTGCTGCTGAAGTTTTAAAGGAAGTCAAACCACTGAACTGGTGGAAATCACTGGCTAAGCACCTAGAACCAGAGTTTGATGAAGCGCTAAACAGCTTTTGACAATAGTTGCCTCTTTCACAGGAGCAGAGAAAATATATTTTCTTCATTTCACTTTATTCAGCTAGTTCATTCAAAGTTAAAAAAACAGTTAAGAGTTGAAAATATAGGGAAGCTTGATTCGTTTTCCAATCTATGAATAAAAATGAGAGGATGAGATCTTCCAGTTCTAAAATCTTGAAAAACATAGTGACCAGAAGAATCAGTTCAATTCACTAACTACTGATAATACCACTTTTGTTTAATGAATCTATTTTAAATGCAAAGCATGTTTTGATGGTTTAAAAAAAAAAGTTGGTATCCAGCACTTTTAAGGTAGTTTTATTTAAATAATAAAAATAATTGTAAAATGCTGTTTTGGTGCCATTTTAATTGAATTCCAATTTCCATCCAAATGCAGCTTGACAAAAGTCATGAGTAAAAAAAATGTATCATCTTGTAAATAACTGTGGTGAGGAGCGGCACTCACCACGGGTGCCTTCTAGGGGCTAAGCTTGGTATTACAATCATCCCACTTTTATATGCCCCTTGTAGGTTACTGACCTTTCTAGGCAGGTCTTCACAGTCACGCAGACAAATGGGTGAACACCTTCCAGTGTAACAAAGGTCTAACAAGGACTATTGGTGTGCCCATGTTAATGTCTTCTGCTCTGTCTCTGGGCCTTTTAAATCTGCCCTTTATTTGGGTTTCCCAACAGAGCCTTGTCCCCTTCTCAGGGCTTAGGCCCCTTGTCCAGTGGCCAGTGGGGTAAGTCGGGTTTGCGTATTACTTCGGGTCCCAACCCAGGGACCATATAAACAGCAGCCACAACTGCTTGCTTTAATTAGATGCTGCTATTCCCTGGGCCTTTTCCCACATAGCCACTTTCTCTTCACTTTTACCTCAGGGCTGAAGTTCTCAGATCCTCTTCCTCCTTACTGAATTCAAATGCCACCAGAACCTGTATTCTGGCTGTCCCTCCAACTCTTCTGACCAGCGAGGCGCACCCTTTCTTGCTCTGCTGGTCCCAGCCAGGAACTGAGCTGCTCTGGCCCCACAGCTCCTTTTATCTGTTCCTGCTGGGGTCTGATTGGCTGCCTAAAGAGGCTGCACTGCTCCTTTCCTGGGGTGTGGTAGGACAGCGGGGCCGCCAGCAGGGGGCCTTAAAGGGCCATGTGCACCCTGTCACAATAAGAAATGCGTTGTTCTCCGTTTTCCAACATCATACAAAAGTAAAAATTAAGAATCTGAATAAATGTATGTTAAGCTATGTAATTGCTTAAATAAATGTGTATAGACAGTGTATCTTCCAGCTTAGCGAAAAACATCAAATTTACTGTAAAGGCTATCATTATAATTATAAATCAACATGTTTTAATGATTAGCAATCAATAGACTCAATCTTTCTTTAGGAAAAATATCTAACAAGTACAAATGCAAAACAGTATTAAAATGAATTATTTAAATCAAAGTTTCCTGCATGCTAGTTTAACCCGTGATTGAAATTGGTGGTTTAAATTGGTACACGCTGGCATAAAGCCAGGTTGCGGGCTGTGGAATTGGTTGGATGGGAGTGGCTTGTGTAGCTCCCTTGGAGCTATGTGCATCCATCCCAGGGTATGTGGTTCTTATTTTTAATCATGCCGAGATACCACAGTGAAAAGTTTGCTCCAAATAGCTAGGGAGATGCCCATCATTTAGTAGTCTGCATTTTGAAAGTTTTACATTAAGAACTTCCACTTTTTTCAAACTTGTGAAAGTCATGTGTTCTTCATAAGGACTACATGTCTAATCCAGTTGGAACATATAACACTGAGCTGCTTTTTGGTTACTGGCTGTCAAAGTCCACAAGAATAGAAAAACACTTTCTCTAATGATGTCATTCAGAAAAATTCTGTGGCATTTGATAAGTGTAACGAAATATTTCTGGTGAAAAAGCTAGGAGCTCAAAAGAAAGCAGAGTTTAGAACTGCACTTTTCAGCATGCACACCAGCACCTGCAGCCTATTCCTACCTTACACTGTGCCCTAAAAAGCAGTAACGCACAGTATTTCAGCTTTCAAATGAGACTTCATACTGACATTCCTGTTTGTTGTGATCAGTAGAGATCTCTTGACTTTTCAGAATTTATATTCTGCCACATTTTTATCTGGTAAGCCCATGCCTCTTTAAATTTCCCCAGGAATTGCAGTTGGATATAATATTTCTTATTTCCTATTCTGAACTGTTAAAACACTATTCTGTGCTGGTAAATAGCTGCGTCATTTCAGTGGTGGGTGGAACGTTCCAAGTTATTATATAGAGATTATCAGTTTAAGTTTTCGAAAGTGCTCAGAGATAAAAATATACTAGATAAACAGAGCTTGGTTTTTTTAATGATGTATTAGGTGAATCATACTAACTTTAGTTAATGGATCATGGATGTCACTTGTTTATCTTTGAGGCATTGACTGTTAAAATTGCAGTGGCTATTTGTGACCCATCAGTTAGATATTAGAGCTTAACACTCGATTTTTAAATACATTTTTCCATTTATTTTCCAGAGAACCTTTGCCCACTATGTTCAGCATGTTACACCCTTTAGATGAGATAACACCTCTTGTCTGTAAGTCTGGAGGTAAGCTGTCTTTTTAAAAAACCATGAAAATCCATAAATAGAAATGAGTCATTCAGCTGCAACATTATTGAACACAAACTCGGATGTTTACCATCCCCATCATATAATCTGCATATCACAATGTAATGAATTTTCAAATAATAGCTCTTTTAAGAATTTAGAAATGGATTATTTTAGTTGCTTTATCTGTTGTTAAGGTTTTATGTATGCAGTGTTGTAGTTATGTTAATTAAATTAAATAATGTATGTTAAATTAATTAATTTAGGATTTCATGTCACTTAGGGCTAGTTGATATGAATACTTACTTTGTGGCAAACTGGGGCGTAACTCTACCCTGCCCTTGTTTATCACGTGCTAACTGTCCGCATAGACCCTGCTGCTGGCAGTAAAAGATTCCATGTGTGCATTATTGTAGATTTACAGCCCGACTTGCCGCACAGTAAGTGCATGTGTAGACAAACCCCATTATTGGTATTGTAGCTTCAGGATATGTGAGGTGTGCAAAAAGATCTCTTTGAATGGCTGGCTGCCATGGAGGGATTCTACAAAGAAAGAGGTTGTTGCTAGCTTGTTTGGTTAGGTTTGTAGCTTTGCTGCCACTGAATTGTGGTAATTGACCTGCATGTTGCTGGTCTGGAGTCATGATCTTCACATTGCAGCTGGCTCCCTACACTACCAACATCCTTCTTGAAATAATAGCAGAGTGGTCGCTATAGGTAAGATTGAGTGGTGCTTGCTGTTCAAAGGTTGATTATTCTAAGTGCTCGAAAATCCACCTGCTTACTTGGATTGCCTTGAAATCTGCAGTTCGTCTTGGGGGTGCAGAGTGGGGTTAGCAGTCTAAATTTGGGCACCTATAAGGACACCTTAATCGTTTTGGAGTTCCTTGGGCACAATGTAAATTGGAAACTCCCCCTCCATATTATGGTAGGAAATAAATAGTAATTCTTGCCTTAAAAGCACAGCCTAGTGGGAATAGAAAAAGTTTTACATGTATTCGGTTGATTTAAAAACAACACTG
>ML675614.1:2485110-2529815 GCA_007922155.1 Mesoclemmys tuberculata | reverse complement strand
CACTGTCTGGGTTTGTGGCAGCAAAGTCATGAATGACATCTGAAAATTCAGTTTCCAGAAGCACATGGGATTCAATTTGTATTAAAGACTGGATAACATTTAAAAAAAACAAAAACCACATCACTGCAGGGGGCCCAGAACATGTGCCCAGTTTGTCCAGGCCTTTAGACGACCCTGAGCAACCATGCACTGTGTGTTCTGGCCTGCCCTTGGCAGCTTTCCGGGAATGTATGTAGTGCATGTTCCTTGCTTTGCCCTTGTTCTTCAAGGGCTCCATTTGGAAGTTTTGCCCTCAGATCAAAATTTCTGGTTTAAATGTGATATTTTAAAGTGCTCTAAAATCCACATGCTGACTCTGATTGTGCACTAGAAGTATTGTTAAGGAAATCAGGGTTAATTAAATAGAGGGAAGAAGGAAGACTCTGATAAGTGGTTAGGATGATGTGTTCATCTTGAGCAACGGAACTGATTGTGATCAAAAGGTCACTTGGTCAAGGGGTCCTAGTATAAGCTGCTCATAATGTTTCCAGATTCTCATCAGTTTTTTGGTGCAGAGCTAGAGAATATGGGGCACTGGAGCCATGAGGAGAAATATGGGGGAGGGATGATAGAGTGGAATGGAGGGGGATTTAGGAGGTGGAAGAGTAAAGGGAGGGGTGTGGGATTGCAGCGAGGGGAGGGTGGCATAAATGGGAATGGTTGGTTGGGGAAGGGGGTTCAGGCCAGCAGGAGGTTGTGGGAGTGAGGGGGAGAGAAATAGGGAGAAGTCAGGGGTAAGGGGTGCCTGTCAGCCCAACATTCAACTCCCATTTGAAGTGGCAGCCCCAGCCCTCTCCCTCTGCTCTATTTCAGGCTGGGCAGTGGGGCTGTAAGAGGAGATACCTCCCATTCACAGCACCGTCTCTCATGGCCACAGCTAGGGGCCAGAGCGGGATGTCTCACACAAAGGGAAGGGGGGCAGGGAGCTGTTCCAATGGTTAATTAGACTCTGCGTGAAAATGTTACACCTTATTTCCAATCTAAATTTGTCTAGCTTCAGCTTCCAGCCTTTGGACTGTTCATACCTTTCTCTTCTGAGTCCCAGTCCAGTGCCCTATCCATTACGTAATGCTGCCACTTATTTAAGCTACTTTGAAATCGCTTGGATACAACAAACTCTGGCCTTTTCCATTGGGTCTGAATGCGTAGCTATGTACTCTTACTGTCAAACCGCAACCGAGTCTCCACTCCCATGGAGTTTGGTAATCTCTACAGGAAAAACAAAGTTACCAGCAAACTGGGACGTGCACAAGGTCCTCGTAGCTTTGTGTAATTAATAACACAATTGCAGAATCTGTCCTGATTTAGATGGGATTAACCTGAGCACTACTTCCCTAGCAGGTGTGTTTGGCTTGGCTAGAGTACAGTATGTTGCTGATTACACACTGCGCATTGTGTTCCTCACCGAGGAGCCGTCCATTGTGATGACCTATGACACTGTTCAAAGTTTGCATGCTGTCTGGGCCCTTCGTAGAGTAAAACCAGAGGTAAGAAATTATTGCTGATTTAAAGAGGGGGGTGTGTGTGGGGAGGGGTGGAGGTGGGAGGGAGAGAGAGAGAGAACATATTATCTACAATCCAGCCCATGTAATGGGTAGTGTTAAACTGATCAAAACAATGGAACTTCTGAGGAGCAGTTCCTCCTTCAGTTATCTGCTCATACCACGATTAAGGGTGCCAGGTTCCCCTAACATGCACTGATGTTTAAATGCCTTAAGCAATGGTGAGAGTTTCTGGGCGTGAGGAGGGGTGTCTGGTTGAGCATAGATCTATCTGCCATGTAAATGATGGGTGAGAAACTGCATTTATCACCAAGCCCCTTCAGCTGTCGTCCTGGCAGTCGGCTGACTAAAGACCAGCCAAACGTCTCCTCGCTTTCAAACAGCTACCATTTAAAACACCAGAAACAAACAACTAGCTGCCACAAAGAGCCAAATGGAAAACTTGTGGGAAAGAGAAAAACAACAGATGAAGGAATTCAGGGAATGCCCCCCCCCACCTGCTTCTCTCCAGGCCATGTGGAGGGGTCCCATAGGGCTACCATTAGGCCCTACTGCTCCTTCCAGTGTGGGTCTAGTGGCCTTCTTACACCTTTCCTCCTTTCTTTTCTTCACTCTTTTGAAAAGCCAACATAGGGAGAATCTGCCTAACCCTGCTGCGTGCAGGAGTCCTAGAGGAAGGCAGAGCCGCACCTCCCCCCCGCCCTCGCCCACGGGACTTGCCTCATTTATTGGCCTGACTAAAGTGACGGCATCCCTTGAAAAAGATAGTATCTTCAGATTGCTAACTCAACCACAGGGCCGAGAGATCTAGCAGCAAAGGAGTCTGTGTGTCCCGTTTCACTTGGGGCGTGTTGGCTGAGTAACCACCTGGTCAGGGACGCTGGCACCCCAGCTGCTTAGAACCACTCATGTTCCTTGTGATGCACAGCTTCTTTTGTTTCTTCCAGGAGCAGAACGCAGTCCTAAAGTTCGCTGAGCAGGCGGGGACGCCGCAGCACGTGGCCACCAGCAGCTCTTTGACTGCCCATCTCAGGAGTCTCTCAAAAGGAGACTCACCCGTGGCTTCCCCTTTCCAGAATTACTCCTCTATTCACAGCCAGAGTAGGTCGGTGTCCTCACCCAGCATGCACTCCCGCTCACCATCCATATCCAACATGGCGGCTCTGAGGTGGGTGCTGCATGGATTGTGCGTGTAGTAGTGTAAAAGATGAGCACATCTGATGCAGATACAGGGAGAGCAATAGACTCTGTACAACATCTAAACCTGTACCGATCTGTCTAACTTATCTGGCCCGCATTACCATCGCATCCTAGTGCCTCAGTCTCCAGCGCATCTTTTCTCACATGTCCCTGTGAGATAGGCAATGCTGTTCTCTCCAGTTCCTAGCTGGGGGGCTGTGACTCAGAGAGATCAAGTGACTTGTCCCAGCTCGGAAAGGAAGCCTGTGGGGGAGCTGGGAGCTGAGTTTAGGTCTCCTGAGTCTCCGACCATTGCCGCTGGCTGTGCATCCTGGAGCGTCTGTTGAAATTCATGTGGAGGGCAGTACTGAGGCATGGGAGATAAGCGCTGAAGACAGTCTTCTTGACTCCTGAACGCTGCTTTTTCTGTTGATTTTTACAGCTGGTTGTTGCCATGGTGCCTGACGATCTCTGTGAGAAAGTTGGCTGTCTCTGTACTATAGGTTGATCTAACTTCTGTCACTATGTGGCGGCATGTTATCGCTTCCCGTCAAAGTTCAGATGTCTGTTGCTTTCTCCTCATGTTCTGCCGATTGTCAGATGTTGTTTTTTTAATTCTTGACAAGTTTTTATCTTTACCTTTGGGATAAAGTTGTCCCAAATTGTCAGTTCTGACTTTAAAGGATAATTAAATGACTGAGCTGACTTTATGGAACAAGCTGAAGAGGTTGAGTGTGAATTGACAATACAGAGCATTAGAATCTGCCACTGAACCATGTGAGAAACATAAATGCATCTATTTTGGGTAGTTTCTGGCATTGGGATTGGGTTGTCCCTTGCCTTCTGCAGTATGCTGCGTGGGCCTCTGGTGGTTGTGATGTCACATGCTAGAATATCTCTAGTTAACAGGGAGCATTTCACAAAGGAGAAAAATGGATTTCAAAATTAGGATAGTTAACATTTCATTCTCTGGGAAGTATCTCCCTCAGCCAGGTTTCTGTCAATATTTGCACATAAATATGGTATGTTTTTGCTATTCTTACCTTTAAAAGGGCTACCAGAGAGCAGCCCACCTATTTAAAAAAAAGCAAAAAACTCCTCTTGCTGTTGGACTGCTGGGTAGCCCTGCAAACTCAGCCTATGCTCTGAGAGTCAATCTGGGTTCTCTCCATCATGTGCATCATTGCTGTAATAAGTGTTCTGCAGACCAAATTTGGCCCTTCCTTACACCCGTACAACCCTCTTGCCTTCAATGGGCTACTCAAGTGTAGCTGAGAAGAGTTGAATAAATAATTCCATTGGGTTGCAAATTGGAATCAAATGCAACTCCCTCATAGTTGTGTTGGCTTTACAGGATTTTCAGGAGTCAAAAGGAGCAAAGCCGTATTATTTTTGTCACAGTCAGTAGACCTGACACATGATAACTGAATATAAAGGTGCCATTTAAACACAGTTGCTTTTTAGAGTGGAACTGCATTGTAAATCTACAGTTGCAACACTCTCCTTTAGTGCAAATGTCTGGTGAGCACAAAGCTTCCACGCCCCCTCCATTTTGATATCTCACTCTTGTGGCTCGGCTTGGCACCTCTGCTGAAGTTAGTCCAAGTGTGTGGAATTTGCTTCCCAAATATCACTGGTCCATTTCTCTCCCCAGGCCCACAAATGGCGGTTAGCAGCAATCTGTGATATCTTTCTGGAGCAAAATCTCCGCCTGCTCTGTGCACTTTACTATCATGTTATCCACTTCCCTGTGTCTCCTGTGAGATGCCCTGGAGAGCTCGATTTCCTTCAGGAATCAGCCACTTCCACTTTAGATCAGTCCTGCCTGTGAAGGGAAGGCTGCCCTCATGCAGCACAGCTCAGGACAGATCTCTTAGCATAAACATGAACCGCTTTTCCAATAGGTAATGCTCATGCTGGCCAGGCTGGGGACAGGTTCCCACAAAACAGGATTGGGCATTATGTGGTTTTTATTTCCCCCTTTTGATTCCCCTCCTTTTGAAGCCAGAAGTACTTACCAAGGACTTGGAGGGCTGCTGTGTTCCTGTAAGCAAATTGGCCAGTACTGAATTAGCAACTGAGAAAATTCAGTGCTCGCGTGTGGGCACCCTAGCTCCCCTTGGGGAAAAGGATTCTGCTGCACACATCTGAGCTTGCCTGACTTTGATTTATTTTCAGTAATGGACCCTGTCTTTGTTTGCAGCCGTTCTCACTCTCCTGCTTTAGGGGTGCACTCTTTCTCAGGAGTGCAGAGATTCAACTTCTCCAGTAACACCCAGTCGCCACGGAGGCACAGTGTTAGCCATTCTCCGAACAGTGCATCCAGTGACTCCTTCCTTGCTCCGGAAACTGAGCCAATTGTTCCAGAGCTGTGTATAGACCATCTCTGGACGGAGACCGTCATGAACTTGAGGTTTGGAAGCTTATATTTGGATTTAAGTAGACCTGCATAGACTAAAGTAAAATTGTCCTCAATACAAACTTTTTGCAAGCCTTTGCCTCTTAAAGCAGATGTGCGTACTATGGAGTACACCATAATGCTTCATAACAAAGGATAGTTTAGTATTGTTGGGAATCCTTTTCCAAGTGCCTAAATCCCTCTGTCAAAAACTACTGAGAAGACTGAAGCTCAGTGAAAGGCAGTGTGACAAAGCTCCCACGCGTTCGCCTACAATGCAATGAAAAACCCTCGCCTGGCCTGTGTCAGCTGATTCATGCTCATGGGACGCAGGCTCAGACATGCAAATTAATCGTGAGAGACGTGACTTCTAGGTAAAATTAAACCCGACTGGTGGTCTCGCAATTGAACTCTTGAGTGCCAGGATTGATTTTTACATTTGGACATTTGAGTTCGATCCTGAGATCATGAGTCAGGCTTAATTATTTGCTTAGAAATGACTGTCAGCCCTGGGTGGCTGGGGTTCCCGTTGCCAGTTGCATGTGTGACCTGAGAGCACCTTAAAAGCTCGGAAACCAAAAGAGGACCCACATTTCATTGGCTTAAAATGATGATTTTTTTAATCTCATTTTTGGGGGTCTGACTCCTCCTGGTTTTCCACTGGTGAAGGTTTGCGACACTGCAGGCTCAGGGGCTGTTTAATTGCAATGTAGACATTCGGACTCAGGGAGCGTCTACACCTCAGTTAAACAGCCTCTTAGCCCTAGCCCCATGAGCCGGGGTCAGCTGAGATGGGCCCACCGTGGGTATTAATTACAGTGTAAGCGTATGTCACGTGCTCAGCTCCCATTTGAAAATGGAATTTGGGTACTTTTAAATATGTTAACCCTTTCTGCAGTTTGTAGCTGTCTGAAGTGGGTTGTCGTCACATTGAATCTCATGAGTTAAGCAAGGTTGAGTCTTATCTACTTTGATGTGAGACATTCAAGTAACAGTGTGCTGCCTGCAGAAGTGGTGTGGGTGATTCAGTAGGCATCACTCTTTACAGGGGCTCGGTATTTGAACCAATTCATTGGCGTTGGATTATGGGGCACTTTGGTTTTGAAGGTGCAGTCTTTTTGATGAGCTATTGAACTATATTTTTACAATCTGAAGACATTAAAGATCCCATGGCTCTTTTAAACAAAATATCATCTTAACCAAAATGTCTTCGCCAAGGGGTTATAATATTCTTCATGCCTCTCCTAAGCAGTTGTGTGCTGTTAAATAGCCGCTGCATTCCATCCCAGTGATGAGTAAATTGCTATGGTCATGGGTGTGGTGCAGTAAATCTTGTGTATGGTAATGGGGTAATGGAATGTCAGTTTCTACAGATACTGTCCACTAAGATTCTTATTCTTGAACGTTGGCTCCATCTGATGTGGTAGGTGGAACTTCCCAAGTGTAGCTTTTTGGTCCTTAAGAGCAATAGTAGTTGTATCATGCAAATGCTTCTGGATGGGTCATCATTACCCAAAGGGATTGAACCTGGAACCTAAAAGCATGAACCTCTACTGTCTGTGCTGAAAGAGCCAGCTCTGTTAGCTCAAAAGCTGTAGTTGGCTTATCGATCTCTCTCCGATCCAGCCACTAGATTGGAGACAGAGAACAAACTATGTAGATGTGAATTACATGTTCCCCCAGCTGGGAAGCTCATCCCAAGTGCCAGGGATGTGCTGCAGCTGAAATCTCTCTGTGTGCCACCATTGGTAACGCGCGCTCTGGATGGGTTATCAGCAGTAGAACAGGAGCTCTGGATCTGAAGGCATGACTATCTATTGCCTGGGGAAACAGAGGCCTGGTTTCAAATCTCTGCTGCCGACAAGAGAGCCAAACGAGTTGTGTTACAACAGGGTGAAGCAATTGGCAGTCATGCCTCAGTGATGTCATTTTGTTAGTTCCTGATCGCAATTATAGTCTCTTGGCACCTTTCTATTATTTTGCTGTCTCTGGTGTTTATGCCTCTCAGTTGGTATCACTGTGAATTTAATGAACATCCTCCTTTTCTCCAAGATCATTAAGGAAGATGCTAAATAAAGAACGCAGCTAAAATCACCAGAGTATTATGAGCAGCACTGAGTGCTGCTGCCATTGTTCTTTGCAGAATATCGAGTGAACTACCCAAAGGGGAGATACTAATAAAGTTGGTATTATTGCAGCCAGTGCTAACTGAATGCTGAAGCGTTCGGCCCTTCTGAGCAAGGAGATCGTATGGTTCTAGCGGGTTGGAGCACAGCTAGTGCAAAAGAGGCAGTGCAGGGCCAATTTCTGCTTTAGCAAAATCCGTTTATGTATCTTATTTCCTTTGTCATCAGCACCATTTAGGAGGGATTACATTTATTGACAGCTTATGGTGGTGCACATATGCGCAGCTGGTGGCTGGGAGCTTGTTCCAGCCCTTGTGAGAAGTGATGAGTGCTGGTATCACAGGGGACTCCGCTGGACGGTTGCAAGGATACTGTGGCAGCAGCACTCACGTTATAATAGATACAGACTTCACACAGAAAACAATCCTGACCAGGCAACTTTTCTCCCTTCTAAGTCAGCACCATCATTCATAGAAGATTAGGGGTGGAAGGGACCTCAGGAGGTCATCTAGTCCAACCCCTGCTCAAAGCAAGACCAACCCCATTCATTATTGTCATACGTTAAAGTCCTTTCATCAGCTTGACTCCCAATGACCGTGCTACTGTTGAGATCACTATACAAATTCTAATGCTATTAAATGATTGAAAGAGGACTCCAAGCAGACGCTGCAGGCTTTCGGTGGGGACAGTTGTCCTTGAGCAAATATGACCCAAAGGTGAAACCTAACTAGAGCAGTACAATTTAGAATTCAACAGGAAAATAAGGCTAAAATAAATCTGACAGTAGGGTTGGCCTATAAAACTTGTGCCCTGAGTGTCCAAAACTAGGGAGCATGCAAGTTGGGCTATAGAAAAACTAATTTCTAGAATAGTGACACACATTGGAGTGGCCAAACTAGCCACCCTGTGCACTGTCTGACTGATGTCCAGCCATGTCTCTCAGCTTGCTGTGCTTAATAGTCTCTTCAGTAACACTCTTCCAGTTACTCCAGAACAATAAGCCAAAGCTCTCTGAGGATCACTGCTTCTTATTTCAATATTGACAGAGAGAAGAATTCCCAAGCCTCAAAAGTATTTATTACAACTGACCTTTGTGGGCAAAAGTTCTTATGCTTTTTAGTGGAATCTCAGCTCCAGTTGCGGTAAGCATGTGTGGGTTTTTCTTTTTCTGGGTAACTGTGAATTGCTGAATAAACGTTAGAGCTATACAAATAACTAGCTAGATCTGAGTGAATGTATACACACACTAAAGCTAGTGAAATCTGTAATATTCACGCATTGTGTCTGTGTCTCAGTCACATGAATATTTGCAGCTATAGCATGCGCAAGTTTGGACATTTAAATAAAGCTAAGATTAAAAAAAATCATTGAACTTCCACTGGCATGCTTGCTTTCCCACCTCATACCCTTACAAGTGTTCTGTGTAACGTAACCAAGATTATTACTTTAAATTACATTCATTAGCAGTGGAAAAACCAGCATGCCTCATCTTAGAGATTTTGTAGAAACAACATTATCTTGTGTTAAAAAGGAGGGAAGGGTGCCGCTGTCAAAATAATTACTTTCCATACAGCATTGTTTTAATTCTCCCTCCCGCTCTCATAATGCCACATAGGAGAGAGTTTCTGATGTATAACATTCTGGTTGACTCTTTTTCTCTCCTCCTCCTCCCTCCCCCCCCAATATTTAGCTGTGTAAAGTTTCAAGAGAGTAATGATAAGTCACAGCTGATCTTCGGTTCTGTTACCAACATACAGGCAAAGGATGCAGCCCCAGTGGAGGTAAGAAAGAGAGAGAGAGTGTCTGTGTTACTTAAATACAGAACCTTGGTGTGCTTTGTCACTTTCGCTGTCTAAAGATAGTGTTTATTCAAATCGAAGAAGTTTTAACTCGCTGTTTGATATTTATAGAGCATTGACACATTGCTGGTTCTGGAAGGCAATGGAAACTTAGTTCTGTACACTGGAGTGGTTCGGGTACGTACCATTGTGTAATCAAGTTAAAATTCTTAGTAGTCCAAGGCTAATGTAACTTCTGTTACCATTGCTGTGTCAAGTATGTTTGATATATAGTAAGCTGCTCTAGGTCATTTTAGGAGACCTCTGACATCAACATTCTGGGGAAGTGGGCAGGCCCTCGTATCAAATCTAATCAATAGCAGGAGTTGCTGTCTGATTCACCTTGTGCAGTGTTGGAAGTATTGCTCTTGAGTCATTGATGCCTCGGAACAATTTGAAAAGTGTTAGGTTTGGAGATAACGTTGCTTTATTTGATGTTCTCATGCCCGGCTTTTTAGTTGTTCAGAACAAAGAAAATCCTAAAAATATGAGAAATAAGCAGAAGTTCTTTGAGGCGAAAAGCTTTCAGTCTTTCTTATGAGGTGTGAGTGGAGTTTAAATGTCAAAACCTGATACTTTGCAAAAGACTATTGTTCTCTTGTACATTCTTTTTTACACTTTTATAGTTAAAAATAGGATTAGCTATTTTAAAGTTATGTAGAAAGATATGCAATATACTTTTTGCTTTATGTTTGGAAACTGTATAAACCAGATTTTTCTAGATATTTTTATACCCTTTAAAAGTTGACGTTTCTAATTGAAACTGTCATTACTTTAAGTTGGCTTAAATGTGTAGCAATGATGCAATCATGCAGAAATGTGTCGAAGTCGTACTGGAAAAGACTGCATTAAAATGGGACACCTTTAGACTCGTCTACCAATGTTTGTTTGAATTGCCCCATATACCCATTTTTCTTAACCTTTTTCTTTGCAGTATTAATAACTGCTGTTGTTGATGCCATTGACATAGATGTGCGCGCGCTAGAGGAGTTTGCATGTTAAAACTAACCCTTTCTTTTCATAAAAAGATAGGGAAGGTTTTCATTCCTGGACTGCCAGCACCGTCATTGACAATGTCGAATCAGATGCCTCGGCCAAGCACCCCTCTGGATAGTATCGGTACTCCTTCCAAGCCTTTGAGCAAGCACCTTGGACCCTTAGAGGAGGTAAGAGAAGCAAACACTTGTATTGAAAATGTTTGTTTTATACTTTCAAAAGCCCTGGTGTTGTTGAGCATCTGAGTCTGTTTTCTGCTGGGATAGGCTGCTCTGTTACACATTTTTGGGTATAGCTCAGTCCATGCATCTCCCCATGCCCTCCAGTGAAACAAGCCATACTGGTAGAAGTGCAGTTCTGCTGGTCTAACTGCCTCTACATTAGGGCTTCTGCCACCTCTGTTGGTCAGGGATCAACCTCTCCACACCCCTGACCAACATAGCTATGCTGACAGAAGTCTGTAGTGCAGACATGGTCACAGGTATGGTGGGAGGGGCATAAGGTTGGATTGTGGATGCTGTGGGCATCTTGTGAGAGCAGAGGTTTTTATACTTGTGGGGAAGAGAGAACCACCACCGGGCTGAACCCCTAGTGGTGTGTCGGAGAAGATCCTGTTCTGATGAGGCTCTGACAGCTTGTCACAGAGGGACTTCTTGCTACTCGGCTTCTCCCATTCCATCTCCTGCCACTCAAACCCCACTTCCTACCTTTTCTTTCTGCACCTGACACTGCTAGTGCTTGCTGCTTGATGTGCTCCCCTCTGTCATGTACTTTCCTACTCTGCTGCCGCAGTCAGCCTGTAGCCGTTGAGAGATGTCGGTGTACATCTGTCAGAATGGTGGTAGCAGAGGAGACGAGGGATGTGGTATGACTCTCTCATCACTGTGTTGTCAGGGGTGTTTAAGTAGTTGACAGTGTCATTTAAAACTCATATCTCTCTGGAAACCTACTGTAGCTTTGCCTGTAGGGGCTCAAGAGCGTGAGTAGCCATTCGTAGGAACCAGGGCACAAACCCCAAATTGGCTGTGAGTTCTGTACTTGGATTTTACCAACCAATTAACAAATGTCAACTTCCCAGGCGCTGTAATAGCCTTACCGTAAAGTCACAGACTGTCCCCTTGGGTTCGCCGATCTGTCTTGCCACCCAGGTGAGCTTACCTTTGTGTTAGATGGTTCCTTATGCCCAGGATCACAGCAGTAGTCAGGTTTCTCCCAAACGCAAAGGACCAGTCACTTTCCCTAGGTCAGCTGCATCATACATCTCACTGCAAAGTCCATGCTTGTAGCTAGCCCTATAATAAACTATATAAAGATTAGTTAAATGGGAAAAGGACATGAGAGAATTATTTACACAGTAAACATAGATGCACAAATGAGTTAAAATCTTAAGTTTCAAAAGGTAATGGAAGCCTCTATAACCAGCATGCTTTATATGTCCGTTAGGGCTAGCCCAGGCTAAGCAGCTGGGGAATCTCTCACTTATGTGTAGAAACGTTTTCCCCATGGAGTCTAAGCAGCGTAGAGATACCTAGTTCTTTTTGTCTGGGGTTTTTATCCCCTCCTGCCACGTGCTCTAAGCCGCAAATTCAGCTGATGGGAGGAGTCCACTTGCATGGCGTGTGCAGGAGAGCAGGACAGGCATATTTTGCCCTCTTTAACATCCCACAATAGTCCATCTAATGTCGAGAGATCTTTCCTGTTGGGAAGAGTGTAACACCTTCTTTTGAAGATCAACCCTTCACACTCATTAATGTCTCTCCTGTCTGGTGATTTACACTGTCACAGAGACTCTCAGTACAGCCACTCAAATATTACCGTACAGTTTGGGATACAGAGGTTTTGAGTGAGATTATTGAATGCTTGTGAGTTGCTGCCTGCATTAAAGTCTGAACACATTCTCGTCATTCTAATACCTATTTTGACACTCAGGTGAGCCAGGCTGATTCCGACTGTGCATTTGTCAGTGTTCAAGTGAGACAAGGTGACTTTGGCATGAGCTGGCACCTGGTCTGCCATCATACCTAGTCATTAATGTCTTACTGGACACTCTAAAATCAAAGGGCGAGGATGGGTTTCAGAATATCCGGAGCCTGGACTTGTGAACTCATCTACCGACAATGTTAACTTTTAACTATTGTTTTGTCACTTTTCAGGGAGTGCTGTTGTCTCCAGTTCCAGAGTTGAGGGATTCCTCCAAACTTCATGACTCCTCTTACATTGATGATTGTACTTTCCAACAGCTTGGAACTTTCATTCACTCTGTGCGAGATCCCGTCCACAACAGAGTAACTCTAGTAGGTGTTTTCCTGTGGGTTGTTTCTGAAACAGAGAAAACAAAGTATAATGAGCCCTTGTTTCTTCCGGGTAGTAAATTGTCCAAAGAGCTTCTGAACTGCAGCTAGATGTTTTACTTCTGCATGGTAAGGCTTTGTCTACACTACAGCCCTTACAGTGACAGAGCTGTGCTGCTGCTGCCCTGCTGTAAGATCTGTTGTGTAGCCCCCCTATGCAATGGTATAGAGCTTTCCTTCTGCATAATTCAACCACCTCCAATGAGCGGCGATAGCAATGTCAACGGAAGACGCTCTCCCACCGACATAGGGCTGACCACACTGGCACTTCAGTCTGTGAAATTTATGTTGGTCAGGGGTGTGTTTTTTCATAGCCCTGACCAACAAAAGTGCTTGTGTAGACATAGCTTAAGTGTACACCTTACCCTGTAGAATGCCCTTTTTAGGACACCTGCTGCTGCTTTGAGTGCTAGCTCATGTCGATTCCATTGTAGGTGTGTGTGCACCTCCGTGCACGGTCACTGGAATGTTTTTCTCTTTAACGGTACCTGTAGGGCTGGCTCTGGCGTCCTGTGGAGCCACACACACATGCTGTGGTATAACAGGTGCCCCTCAGTTCCTCCTTTCTGCCTGTGATGGTTACTGGAAGTGTTCTGCTTTCTTTTTGCAAGTTCTCCTGTAGTTCCCTAAGCAGTCTTAGCTAGTTTGCTTATTGTTCCATGTCCTTTGTTAGTTAAGAAGTTGTAAATAGTTGATAATTAAGTTAGAAGTGGTCCCTGCTGGGACTTTCCCTGGAGCGGGGCATGCCCCAGTCTCTGGGTTTCAAGCCCTGCAGCAAGTCCTTCCCTCTTTGTGACCCCCACGACAGTTGTTTAAAGTACCTGGGGGAAGCACACAGGAAGGAGAAGTGCAAGATCTGTAAGGCTTTCAGGCTGCAGACCCAAAAGGAGAGGGAAATCTGCCTGAAGACCTTGCTGATGGAGGCAGCGCTGAGACCAGCCGCTGAGCCGGCTCGATCTACCTCGTGCCGAGCATCACGTTGGGGCAAAGCACCCACTCAGTACCCGCCCCGCCACAGTACTGGACTTCTTCCTTTGCCCCGTCGAGGAAGAAACAGAGGAAGCAGCGTTGGGACAGGCACCACCCTCGTGCACCAACAAGGTCCAGGGGAGTGGGGTCGAGCGTAGGACCTGTACTGGCCTGACCAGCTGTCAGCAGGAGAGAGTATCGCTGCTCAGAACTGCGACCCTGCCAAGAGACCCACCTCCAGCTCCTGCGAGTGGAAGGGCGTCTCTTCAGATTGCGGTGCCATCAATGCCGGACGTTCCAGGTGCCGAGGGCCCTGATGGTCCTGCTTTTGCCCCCTCCTCCTAGGTCCCCGATATTGTTGAAGGAGAAGGCTCCAGTTGCCAGGGGGGAGCCCGCGATGGGTCCCCCGCAATGGCTGCACCACTCCACTAACCAGAGCCATTCATCCCTGAGGACCAGGTCATTGCACACCAGTCTCCGAGGGGGTGTCCCTGGTCCCCGTCTCCGGGGTGCTCCTTGGTGGTGGAGCACCAGCCACAGAGGTAGTCTCCGTCGTCGTTGGGTCAGCAGCCCCGGTCTCTGGCTCTAAGGGCCCCACGTTCTGACGGATGGCACCGATCCTGCTCATCTTTGCGCATGCATTCGCTGGATGGGAGCTGGCACCATTCCCGCTGCCCGGTACGGAGGAGCCACACCAGCACGGTGCAGAACCTGCTCGCCGGTGAGGGAATCTTTGCCTAGAGGAGGCAAACGATCCCATAAGTCTTCAGCACCAAGGCACCAATCTTTGACTCACTCATCCTTTGGGCATGGATCCTCAGCAACTTGTAGGAATTCAAGTACTTTTAGGCCTACAGCTCTCCCACAGACCTTACAAATCTGAAGCTGAAGCCATGTCTACGTTACCACTTATGTCGGCAAAATTTGCGTCATTCCGGGCTGTGAAAAAAACAACTCCCTGAACAACATCAGTTTCGCTGGCATAAGTCGTATCGTGCGCTGCACTACGTCCGTGGGAGAGCTTCTCTCGCTGACACAGCTATCGCCCCTTATTGGGAGTGGTTTAATTCTATCAATCAAAGCTTTCTGTCCTCTGCATAGAGCAGCTAAACAAGAGATCTTACAGCGGCGGAGCTGCATCGGTACGGCTGTGCCTCTGTAAGGTATCTAGTGTAGACATTGTCTTAGTAAAAAGAACTCTGTTATAGATATGTTTGATGTATAAAACATTCTGTGTAGATGAAATATGATCTTGGTTGTACTGGAAAATACTCCTTGCAATTTGACTTCAATTTTTTTTACAGGAGCTCAGCAATAGCTCGATGGTTAGGATTACCATTCCTGAAATCGCCACCTCCGAGCTAGGTAAGGTACAGACTCCAGCCCATAAAACACAACTGCACAGGGAAGGGGGAAGCGCTTCATTGTACAGTTGGGAAGTGTAGTGTTTGGGCCATGATGATGCGGCACCTAATGCTGTCAGTTCCTATGATCAGCTACAGACTTGCTGACCTATATCTAGTGAGGCTGTATAGTAGCACTGATATATAACCAGTTGTGTTCCCTGGTAACTTGGGAAAAAACTGGCTTAAAAGTAGTGTGTGCGCTGTTATTTAAGAAGTTAGAGCATGAGAAGTTTGATCTGTTAATGTGGCTTTAGGAGTGAGCAAAAAAGAGACACTGCAAAAATTTTAGAATTACGTTTTCATTGTCCTAAAACTGAACAGTGGCTAATGGCTTCAAACTGCAGAAGTTTTCCTTTGGCTTGGGATGACACATGGGAATTTTCAGGCCAATAGATGGAGGTCCTGTGTGGTTTTTGGTTTTTTTTACGGAGTTATGAGAGGGCCAGAAGTAGGGCTTGAAATGGGTTTGCAACAGTCCTGGGCATGGCTCCATAATACAAAGGTGGATGTGACAAAAGAGTATAAAAATTTTCTCTTCCCTCCCCAAACAGTAAAAAGGTGTTTGCAAGGAATTAAGTTTGTCCTGCCCAAAGAGATAGCCGTGCAAATGCTTGTCAAGTGGTATAATGCTTACAATGCTCCTGGAGGACCAAGTTATCACTCTGAGTGGAGTTTATTTGTAACCTGCCTCATGAATATGATGGGTTACAACACTGACAGATTGGCATGGACACGTAATGTAAGTAAACGTGCAACTTCGCAATTTGTTTTCTAGGATTATATTGGTATTAACTAATTGTTTGCATAATTAATACTTTCATAACATTCAGGATGTTTATCCAAATAGATTCAGTTCAGCAGCAGGCACTCCTTAACCTATTGTTAAAGAAGGCACCTTTTGAGTTATAAAATTATCTTGTCCAAATGTATCTTTTTCTTTAACCAGAAACACTATATTCAGTAAGATGTGTATCTGTGACATTTATTATGTGCCCATTATTATTATAATATCTAGAACTCATTTAAACAATCGTCTGTGAGGATCACATGCCCCCTTTCACCACTGGTATTGCTGCTTTCAGAGTGTGATCATTCTCAGTTGAGAGCAGTTAATATTTGTGCTGTTTTGATAGAACACACAAATGACACTTCATATTTCTAGTCTCCAAGCGAGTGCATATGCTTTTTAAAAATAGGATTTGCAGTGCAGATATTTGTAATATTTTGGAGAATTTGCTTAGTTGTTTTGTGTGAGTGGATCTTCCTATCAGCACATTCATTTGCTAGTACATTCACAGAAAGCAAACCCCAGGGGCACACACCACTGAAACAAAGTCCATTGAAATGCATTTGCAGTATTAGCCCAGCACTAATATTAGCATTTCTCTTTCCCCCCAAACCACTAAATACTAGCAAGAATATGAAATTCACAAACAAATGCACTTGTGGGTTCTGTGTGTAGATAATTGGTTTCCCTTCTTTGTTGTACGTGATTTTACATGAAAGTAAAGTATATGATTTTCAATATTCCAAGAAACAATACTTAACTTTGGTGCAGACATCACATTTCACCTTTAGTTCTTCGTGGTGATTCATTTATGTAATTTCAGGGGTTTTGCAATAGTTAATTTTGCCTTTTTGTTTCTTGCAGCTCGATTTTGAAGGATCCCTTTCCCCTGTCATTGCTCCCAAGAAGGCCCGACCTTCTGAGACAGGCTCAGACGATGTAAGAGATGCAGTCAGCATTTGCTAAAAATTAAAAGCAGGTTATCAATTGAATACGAGATAATACATTTAAAATCTGGGCAGATCAGAGGAAGCAAACTCTGACTGGCTACTTTCAGCTGGGGTTTCCATGAGACTGTAAGTCTTTAGGGGAAGTACTATCGTCTGGCGTCTGGGCAATGTCTAGCACAGTGTGCCCCTAACTAGGCTGAGTCACTAAGCCTTACCGACGTAAGTAGTAATTCATGTTTGAGCCATATTTGATTCCAGCAGCAAGTCCAAATATTGCTCCTAAACACATGTGAAATCTTCCCAAGATGCTCTGTTCCTTTACTGATCATCTATTCAATCCCTGTCTGCTCAGCACATTTTAACAAGCCAGCAGTACAAAATTCCACAGCTTGTTAACTGCACATGTTGCTACGGATTTTAGTAAAGAGTTCTCACTGAAGTGGTTGGTTTCTGCAGAGACAGAAGCCGAAGTTCTTTATAGCCTAACGCCTCAGCTGCTTTATTATTATTTGATCATCACCCAAAGTTGTCCTGGGCACCTTCCAGGACAGAAAGAAAACATGCTAAGGAGTTTATTGCTAAGGCCTCAATCCTGTAACTTGTTCTGTGCAGTTGGACGAAGTCCTAATTATTTCAGTGCGGGCCCATATGGGTACGGTGTTCTGCCTCCATAACACAAACTGCAGTATCAGGGACCTAAATGAGTGCCCTGTGACACGATAAGGGAAGTGACAAGGCAACTGAGAGGGGTAGACAGCTAAGGATGGGACCATACCAGTATGTTATACAGTTAGCCCAGGCTTGTGCAGAGAGTGGTGGAGTGAAATCGCTTTATTTTATTTTAGATAAATGGAAAGAATGAATCAGTAGAAGGCATAACTGGCCATTTCTCATAGGCACTACTGGAGAAGTGGACTTTTAAGAGGGGTTTAAAATAGAAGGGATTGGTTTTGTGGACCAGTTCAGGAAGCATGTTTCATACTTAAGAACAGTGTGGAAGAAACTGGGACAAAGGGACATTAAGGCTGGTGGTGTTGGTGGGCAGAATGGTGGATGGGCAGGTGATCTGATGACTTTAGGTTGGTTAATTAAAATACCTAAAAGATGGAAATAGGGAAAAGAGAATCCAAACTATGAGATCTGGGTTTCCTGATCTTTGTCTTTGGACAGACTTTGCAGTTGGGTCTTGCATGCTGCTATAAGTTGTGTAGCATTACATCATGATGTAATATATGAACCAGAGACTGCAGGAGTTAGTGGATGTTTGATAAGCAGAACCTGAGAACTGTTAGTACCTTTTGTAGCTGATAGCAGAAATGACTGAGAGCTTGTGGTCCCTAGGTCCCCACTACTGGGAGAATTGTCAGCCTCTTCAAAACTTTGGAATTATGTTTGCATTCCTCTGCCAAGTAGCTTAGTCTTAATAATATTCATCCATGTGTGCCATAGATCATGTTACTTTTTAAATGGTTGTATTGTAAATTGATGTTTTTTTCATGAGCCCCACCTCCCCAAACTAAATGAAAGCAGTCACAGTTCAGGACTGTCTTGGAGAGGGAAGGGGAGGTTTAGTGAGTGACATATATATTGTTTCTCTTTGTTTGCTTTAGGACTGGGAATATCTGATCAATTCAGACTACCATAGAAACCTTGAATCTCATCCTCTGGCCAAAGCCTTGCGGTTGGATCCATTGGAAACTTCATTTCCAAAAGATGACTTTTCACCCAGCCTCAGCTTGGATTCCTCAACTCTTCTCTTCACCCACATTCCTGCTATTTTCTTTGTACTTCATCTGATCTATGAGGAGCTTAAATTGAATAGCCTGATGGGAGAAGGCATTCGTTCACTTGTTGTACTGCTTGTTCAGCTGGCAAGGTACCTCCAGTAATAAGTCACAGAAATGAACTCGAGCTGTCGTATGCTTACAGTGTCTCTTTATGACATGCACACATTATTTTTGATACTGAATATGAGAATAAGCTTTAAAGTGAAGCATAGAGTCATAGATTTCAAAGCCAGAAGGGATCATTGTGATCTTCTAGTGTTAGCTCCTGAATAACACAGGCCAGAGAATTGCCCCAAAATAATTCCTGCAACAAATTTTTTTTAGAAAAACATCCAGTCTTGATGTAAAACTTGTCAGTGATACAAAGTCTACCAAGACCCTCGGTAAATTGTTCCAAGGATTAATTACTCTCACTGTTAAAAATGTGTGCCTTATTTCCAGTGTGAATTTATGTAGATTGCACTTCCAGCCATTGCATGGTGTTATACCTTTGTCTGCTAAATTGAAGAGCCCATTATTAAATGTTTGTTCCCCTTGTAGACACTTATGAAATGTGATCAAGTCACCTCTTAACCTTCTCTTTCTTAAACAAACTTTACAAATTTCAGCAAGCAGAGAAAGTGAGTCAGTGTCCAAGAACTTCCTGGGTCAGAGAATGTTTAACTGTAGTGAATGTGTCTTACAATTGGCACCCACATAGCGCTTCAGAAATAATCCTCAGAATTCTCCTGTTAACCCCATTTTACAGAATGGGGGAAACTGCGGAGGAGTGCTTACATTACTTTTCCAAAGCCACAGAAGGGGATCCGTGTCACAGCAGGATGGAACTCAGAGGTTCTTGGCTTGCAGCTCTTTGTTTAGACCATTCTCCTCTCTAGATTAATGGTCTCAAACTTCTTTAGTCTGCAACCCAAAAAATAATCCAAGTTCATCCTACAACCTGCCAAATTCCAAAGGGGAGAAACCACCTGTATGGCGTGTCTTGTGCAGCGAGCTCCGCCCGGTGTGTTGGGCTTTAACAAATAATCAATAATATTTAGCGTAAGCTGCAGGGACTGAGGAGTGAGGCCACGGAGAGTATTGGTGATGAAGGTTGTGGAGAAGAGCAGCCCATGACCACAGAATCTCGTTCAAAAAAGCCTAAAATCACAAGTTGATGCCTGCAGAAGGGGAGATATGTATCAGGGAAATGGCTAGATATGAGAGGAGAGTCAGCACATTGCTTCTCCTGCCCAGCTTACTCATCCCAGAGATGTTAAATAAGAATACATTCATTAGCTGAAGTTCATAAGTCAGAGGCACAAGCCATGTTTTTCATCTTCTCGTTGCCTTTTCTCATGTCTTTCACTTTAGGGACTTAAAACTAGAAGCGTATATAGACTATTACTACAGAGAGTACCCTGCACTTGTAAAGACCTCCAGGCAGACGTGCATAATTGATCCAGGTGAGTTTCCGGGTGATTGCTGAGGATTCACAAGTAAATGACTCGAGGAGCCAAGCGTCTGTACGCTGTAAAGTTACTTCTGGTAACCATTCTTACCGCAACTGAAAGTGACTACTCATAAAATGCAAACACAGAGCACATCAGTTTTTCAGTGCTTGTCAAGTGCCTTGCTGTTGTACTTTGTCCTGATTCGTTAGCGGGACTGGAGATAGATATGATGTAAGTATCTATCCTGATATTCTGATTTTTTTACCTTGTTTGCGCACTACTGATGTTTGTTGTGTTTGTGTCCTCATAGCCTGTTTTTTTCAATATTTCTGTCAACCTTAGCATGGTAGTGAGTTAAAATTATAACCATTTGATGACGGATGATTTGAGTCCGGTGCCCAGTGGACTGCATCACAAGACCTCTATCACAGTGACACTGACTGGCACCTTTGTGGTCTAGCAGAGGGCCCAGGCTTGGGCCTGAATTGCCCTCTCATCCCTGTACATTGTCCTATCAGGAATGGGCTGAGGAGTGTTAGCAGTGAGCTGTGGAGAAGCCTGTCCTGTGGCTGTGCCCCTACAGTCTGCTGGGCTGGCAATCTGCTTGTCACAAGACCTACGTTTTGTTGGGTTTTTTTAATCCAGAAATTTAAAGAATTGTAAATGAGGGCCTAGATTTTTGCGTTTCTGGTTGTCCACCCTCACAGCCACAGCTAAGGAAATGCAGTAGGCAGTTATGCAAGAGATGCTGCTGCCTCTGGTGAATGTAAAGGCCTCCAATAACACCAGGCAAGAAGAGGCTTTTGAAACGTCTACAAGTGTTTCAAACGAGAGGCAAAAGAAATCAAACTAGGTTGTCCTCTTCCTAAAGCAAGTTCATATAAGCTGCTTGCATTACAGGGCTTTTTCAGCAATGTTGTTTGAGAATCAGTTGTGTTTCTTGAGATCCTTGGATCAAGAGATAACATTGTTTTTTGAAAAGCTCATTGTCGTCTCACACTTGAAATACTAAGGTTCTTTAGTTAGCCCTCCATTTGTCTGGAGGTTACATAAATTGAATTGTTTTGGGAAATGTTGAATGTACTATACCTGCTTACTTAAGAAATAAGGGCAAAATACTGTAGGGTTTGGTCTGTCCGTTAGGAATAGTGGAGCAGTCTTCGTGTTTGGTTTCCATGAGCTCAGTATGATTACTGTTAATTTGATTAAGCCCAAACAGGTTTCATGCACCATCCCTCGTTTTTTTCTGCTGAGCCTCCCAGTATCTTTCAGTGGCTGAGTTCCTGTTTGAAGGGGGAAGGAGCCCTGCCTTATCCTTACTTACCAGGGATCTGTGAAAGGAGCAAACTCGTAGTGCTGGTACGTACTGCAGGAGGAAAGCACATGTAGTGGCCATGGATCTGATCCAGGCACATCAATAGTAAGGTGCTGATGCTGCAAACACATGCTTCCAAGTACCTAGTTTTATGCATGTGTGAATAGTTCAAATGACTGACGGGGCTACTCAGCCGTGGAAAGCTAAGCAAGCGCATAAATGTTTTCATGACTGGGGCCCAAAGCCAGGAACGTAGTTTAATCCCAAAAGTTAGGTTAAGAAAACAGGGAATTGTTAAAAACAATGCAGTTGGCAAATGGGAAAAATTCCCAGTGTCTCCTCCTCCCTCATCTTTATTTGGTCTGCTTTATGTTGCTGGTATTTTTTAAGTGTAAGGCTTCTTCAGAGTGAGAATGGAGAGATTTGGGCAGGAGTAGGAACAAAGGTGTTTGTGTTTGAATAGGAGAACTGATGAGTGCAGTGTAGATGGGGTGCTGCCTGACTTAATCGCTTTCCTTGCTTTTTACAGTTTGTGTTGGTGTGCTCTGCAGACTAGCAGTGTAACTCAAAATTAACAAAGTTTGGCTTCTGAGGGAACTTCTCAGCTTTTTAGCAAGTATAAATCAATGTGTATCATTAATTGCATGGATAGTTCTCAGTGTTGATTTATGTATTATCCTCTGTGTCCTCCTGCTGACCCAGGGTCCTCTACCAGAGAGAGGGGAAATCCGTATGGGGCCTAGGACCATGGGGGGTGGGGGTGAACAGAGATGTGGGACATGAGCTGGTGGTGGAGGACAAGTGTAGGGGAACAGGGGCTTTGCTTGGGCAACCTGCCTGTGGTTTATTGGAGAGAAGCTGTGCTCTCACCTACCCCAGGTAGCTTGTCAGCGTGCATCTTCTCTCCTTAGCTTCAGCGTGGAGAAGCTGAGGCAGCAGCATCCAGGGAGCCCTTCAAGTGCTGATGCCCTGGTGCAAAGAGCTTCTTGTCTACAAGTGTCCTTGCTTAAAATAAACTGTCTCCATATGCCCTTCCCTCTGCCTGTCTGCCTGCTCCTCACATCCCTATTTGCAACCCTGTGCCTCCCTTCTGCCTGGCCTGGCTCCCTGCCACACCAGGAGCATGTGCAGCGCATAGTGGGTGAGTCAGACATACAGCTGGCCAGAATCTTTCAATGAAAAACAGACTTGAAAATATTTTTTTCAAATGAAACTTTGCCTCTTGTGAGTCAGGTAGGCTGGCAGTGTCAGAAAGTGGAAGTGGCTGCTAGATCAGAACTGTTCCACTGGCTAACCTTGGTGAAACTTAGTGAAGTTATCATGAACCGAGAAATAGCTTTCTGTTTGTTCAGAGCATTTACCAAGTGACCCGCAACTGAGATGTTATCGGTGTGTGTGAGAGAAGTTTGGCGTTTGTGGAAAACGTTGTGGTTTAGCTAGAGGAACCCAATGAAATGTGGGAAAAGCAGGGCAAAAATTCCAAGTGGGAGCATTTTTAATGTTTCCTGTTCAAAAGAGAAGTATATCACTGGAAAAAATGACATGGAAAATTAAGTTGTCTTTGTAAGTGTTACTTTGGCAATTTTGGAGACTAAAATCAGTTATTAGGATGTAAACCAAAAAGATTTTAATCCTCTAAATGCAAATTTCAATGTAATCTGAGTTGAGGAGTTACTACAGATGTCTTCATAATGAACTGAGAATCTGTTTGTCATAATTAACGATGGATTTCCTTCTGCTGGCTTAAATGGATAGTTATTGGTAATTTCATTAGCAATTCATTTAGTAATGTCACATTTCTTTCTGCTGTGCAGAGCGTTGCACTGTACGTACTTGGTGATGAGAATGCGGTTTCAAATGAAGCATCACATTATTTGTTCAGGATAATTTCAGGTACGTGTGCTGGAATAGGGATTCTTGTGGGATGCGAGTATTCTTGTAGATACTTGTTATCTTTCTACCAGGTGAATGTAGGAACAATGCTACCTTATTTTTCCATTTTAGGGCAACGAAAACAGCAAACCGAACAGGATGATAATCGGTAAATTTAATATTGATAAATTATGTATTTGCACTCTGATACTGCTATGCTTCTGATTCATTTGGGTTCTGCTTTCCCTTTGTTTCGTAGATATTGTTTCAGACACAGCACATCTGTTTCCAACCTAGCTGAAAAGTTGGTTATCTGGATGACTAGTGTGGGTAAGGGAACCTTTCATCATTTTGCCAAGTGACAATAACCTTACATAATGGTCTTATGTTTGAGCAGTCGCTTTGACTGGGCTTAGAAATACTCATTTTTTAAAAGCCCTTGAAAGGTTGTTTCTCTCTAATTTTAAGGTTTCACCTTAAGAGATTTGGAGTCTCTTCCCTTTGGAGTTGCACTTCCTATCAGAGATGCTATATATCACTGCCGAGAGCAGCCTGCCTCTGATTGGCCAGAAGCTGTGTGTCTCTTGATTGGGCGTCAAGATCTTTCCAAACAGGCTTGTGAAGGGAACCTGGCAAAGGGTAAATCTGTGAGTATCAATATAAAGGGGGATTTCATAAAGACAGATACCAATATCATATTGAATACTCAGTTGGGAGTGCTTAAATGTTTAAAAAGTTGGACTACCATCTCTGGATTTCATAGCTGTCCAAAATAGCTCATTACATGTAGGAAGTGTGGTGTGTAGGACTCCAGATTGGTGAGCAAGAGAAGCATATGGTTCACAGACATTCAAGATTTTTAACAGAAAAGCCAGTCTGGTGTATAAATATGCAGACTAAGTTGAATTGTTAAAATGTAAAACAGATGGATTTTAATCCTTCTCTATGTACAAATCGCAACATAGTTTTACGTATGGAGTGATTGGGTTTCCTATATAGCTACTTCTGCGTTCCAAAGAAGTTCTGACTTTCAGAGATGAGTGAGAAGTTTCAGTGTTCTACCCTCAGCATGTGATAACAAAACAGTTACAGGAAAGCAGGTATTTCCTACTATGACGTTCTTTTGGCTTGACATGACTGTGCTCTTCCTGTCCTTTGCTGGAATCTGACATCTTTCAAAAGCACATGGGTTTTTTTTTCTTTTCCCCTTTAGGATTTTTCTGTTGTGTGAGTCCTAGAGCACTTTTGAAAAGTTCCTTTTAAAAAAAACAAACACACACACACCCTCCTCTGATAGCTGGAATCACCAGCACCCCATGCGTTGACAGCCCCTTTGTGCATTCTTTATCGAGGTCTTTGTCCCAAGCCAAAACGCTACTTGATAGGTTGAGAGCTGGTCGGTGGCCTTCATGAACCTACTTTATGGCAGTACATAGACTATGTGTGTTGCTCTGAGAGGCCATGAAGAGAGAGCTCCTGCTCTCTGCACATCTGGGCAAAATCCTTTCTCAGTAAGTATTTAGTGCTGCCTTGGGTTTTTAGAATGTTATTACGCAGCTTTTATTATTACCTGGTGTCTCATAACAGCATACAAAAAAAATCTAAATTACAGTTTCATTCTTCTGAATGAAAATAAGTAGCCTAAGAAACCTAAATCACCTTACTCTCCATCCATTGAAGTCATTTTATTTCTTACCAATGATCTTTTCCCTCCAAGTTAGGTTTTGTAACTGTGCCTAAAATGGTATCTCATCTGACTTTTGTCACTTGACTTATTTGAGACATTCTTATAAATTTTACCTTAAAAGGATAAAGCGGTCTACAAAAGCCAGATTGTTTCTCTTCTTTCAGAGGGGCAGGGTGGAGTTTCCTGTTTCAGAACTGGCACTGGCTAAATGAGTGGTGTTGTTCGGTATTAAAATTTTTTTATCATGTATTCATAAAAAAACCTAATTGTTTTTCATTAATCAACTGCATTTTTACTCATATTGTGATATGCTGGGAAAGGATAAAGATCCTGTGGTTGGTAAAGTTCCTCTCTGATATTTAATGTATCGTACAAAATTTTAGTCAATTTAGGGGGAAGGGGAAAGCAACCCATTTTAGAGGCTTTCTTGTTTTGTTTGCCCCTAGATTATATCATATGGCACTCCTTATCTTTTCACTGACCTCTTTATTTATTAAATCAGGCTCTGTACAGTGGAAGCTAGAGGAGAAAGGGAAGTATGCTTTCTAAATCATTTCTTCAGACTGTGAGGAATGTGTCAGAATTTCTGGTATGCAAAGAGCCTCTGCAGAACATTTTTTTGTTGTTTTTGTTTTTTTACGATTTAAGTTAATTTAGTGAGAGGTTTGTTTGAACCAAGCATGGTGTAGGCAAGCCCTGGGCACGCTGCACTACACTGCTCTGTCAGCACGTTCTCATCCTGCTACATCATCATCCTGGCCATTCTCGGGTTTGGTTTTGTTTTCAAGTTGAGCTTGCCTGTGCTGCTAAACTCTGTGTTTCTGCGATGTGAACAGACACAGACTAACAGGAGGCAGCTGGACTGAAAACTAGTGTTTGATAAAGTGTTCAAGAAATGTGAGGCTTTACCATTGAGCTTGAACATCTGGAATGTCAGTACTTTGGAGGCACATGGTACTGGTGTGTGAAGTCAAAGGCACTTTGATACCATGGTGAGAGGAAACTTAGATGAGAAGCTTGGAAAAACCTGGCTAGCTAGCTAGATGCTAATGAATAATGAATCACGCAATTAAATACCATTGGGATAGTATTTAAAATATGGGTACCTAACATTAGCCTCCTAAATAAATGGCCTGATTTTCAGAAGTGTTAAGCATTTTCAGCTCCCTGTTAAGGCTCTGTTTCAGGAAAACATCCCTATGTAGGGTAGCTGTTACGGATGTGCTTGAATAGGAATGCACTTGAGAATGGTCTAGGTATATGTGGTCCTGCTTCAGCATGGGGGGATGGACTAGAATCTATTTACTAGTCACTAGATGATCCATCCCATCCCTACGTTTCTGTGATTCCATGAGCCCAAAGTCAGTGCGCGCGCAGCGCTTCTGCAAGGCAGACCACGTGCTGAGGAATCTAACTGTAGATTTGGGAGCCCAACTCTAGGCTCCCATTTAAAAAAAAAAAAAAAAATCTTGGTCTAGATCTTTTCTATTTCTGAACTTGGGGAACAAACAGCTTGCAGGACAACTCTATGCACTTCCTTAATAGCTGTGTGTGGGGTAATTATGTGGGGGCGGACATAGGGAAAGATCTAAAGGATCTACCACATCTATAGTAATAGCTCCTTTGGGAACGTAGATTGCAGTGCTTCAGCAGTCAACAATTCACACTTCTCTCTCCCCCTGCCACCCGCGCTCCCGTACTTTTCAATTTTGCTGTAGGAGTTAATCATCGAACTTCCTTTGCTTCACTTTTGAAGCAAAGAAGCTATTTTCTCTCATCTTTGGGAGTTGTTTATCCTATTTGCATGGATGACTGTCGTTAATTCCAAGCCTCGATGTCCCGGGGATCTCTGTGCACTTGACTCTCAGACCATTGCCCTGCAGGTGACAGCGACACCTCAGACATTCGTGTTACAGTACTAGTGTCTTGTTGGCTTAGTGAAGCTAGGTGTTCTAGAGCTGCCTTTTTAGAAATGATTTCCTCCCCTCTTTATCCGTTTTTTTTCCCCTCTCAATTAGTCTGTTGCCCAGGTGCTCTCATCCGATGTGCCTTCAGGAGCTGAGGCGGAAGAGGATGATGATGGTATGAATGATATGAATCAGGAAGTGATGTCACTAATATGGAGTGAGGACCTGAGAGTGCAGGAAGTGCGCAGACTCCTTCAAAGTGCCCATCCTGTACGTGTCAATGTAGTGCAGATGCCAGAAGTCAGTGACCATGAATACATAGAAGAAAAAGAAAACCGGTAAACTCTCATTTTTCTAGCATCTGTTCATTCTTGTCTCGTTTAGGTGGGAATTCCTATAGACCTCTACATTTGAAATGCCTCTGGGGAGTGTTTCTGTAATAATAAAATGAGTCTTGAAAATCCCCATATATGTTTTACATGTTGGGCTTCTGAACTGTATGGTGCATTTGAAAAAAAAAATCATTGTAGATTGGAAGAAATATTCCTTGAAGTTACGTTTGTTCTCCATTTCTCTTCTCTGAAGAGACATGGGATCCTAAGAGCATTTTTGGACAGATTCTAGAATGCTACTTCCTCTGTTGTGAGATTGAAGCGCTTCTAAGGAGCAAGAAGGGTTGGGAGGTAGGGTGTGTGCCCTGTTTATATGGTGACTCTCTGACTGGGTAGTACAGTGGTACACAACATGCAAATGATTTCAGTGGCTTAGATTTAAATGGGTGTAACCACATACCACAGTATATCTTAGTCTTTAATAACTAACTGGACAGCAACAAATCCTGTGCAATGTGGGAGGTCCCTCTGTGGAACAGTTGTTCACACAAGAAGTTTTGGATTTCAGAAGGACATTAAACTTGTGTGTGCATAAAAACTGCAGTTTGTGCATCTGGAGTGGTCCAGAGATTCAGGCAGAGGGTAGGAAGGGCGATAGGACTGGACCCCCAAGATCCCGTTGAAAGTGGATCGGTCCATTCTCGAAGTAATTTATAGCATCCTATCTGCGTCAAAGGAAGTAAATGTAGAAAGTGCCCACGCTGGAAAGACCTGTTGTAAAGAGAGATGGTCAATCAGGTTCTGAGGCTAAAGGGAGGAGTAACCTTCAGCTCCTCCTGCTGACGTGCAGAGCTGGCATGCTGCGAAGCCCCCTTTATAACTATGGGGATGGCATGTCTGCCTCAGGAGCCAAGGACTGTGCTTTCTGCAGAGAGGACAGGCTTTGACCCTGGCATTTCCTGCTCTGTGTTCCCATGGCAGGGGAGGCTTGTGCCCCTTGTGGAACAGGCAAGCATTGGTCCCTCAAAGGGAGCGGAGGATGATAGATATGGAGGCTCTAGGGCTCTACATAGGCACCATACTTGCTTCTTGCACTCAGCCAGTCTCCTTGCCCACTATTTGTCTTGCTGCTGTTGGCTGACTTCAATTTTCGCTCTCTCAAACCCAGGACAGCATGAGCCTCAAAGTGCCTCAGAGCAACAAATGTTCATGTTGCACAAAGCAACAGTAACATCCACAGATAGGCGCAGATTCACAGGGAGAGGAGCTGCTCCTCGGCTCCATCCCCCCAAGCTGTCCCGTGTGAAACTGGAGATCTGCCTTTGCAGGGGACCGTTTATGGAGCCTCCGGGAGTGGGCAGCGTAATGGAGACGCAGAACTTCCCACCGGCTGCCTCCCTTAAATCAGGAGCCACTTGATCTCAGAACTAACGTGGGGTAGGGAGGGAATATTGTCCTGTAGGAAATCGCTTGTGGCCTAGATTGGTTCAGTGGATTTAACTGGATTGTAGGCTGCTGCTGCTTCACCAGTTAATCCTCTTGTACGTATCCTGCACTCCCAAAGCCACGGAGTGCTGATTCACAGAGCAGGTCAGTGTCAGAAACATGGCAAATTGAATCCTTTCCTCTGACCTGTGCTGTGGGATTGCCACACGGTTGTCAAATGTTCAACAGGTTGTTCCCCTTAGTTTGTCCATTGGTCTTACTTTTGGAGAGGAATTTATTTGCTGCTCAGGGCATTTATCTTCGGAGCATCATTAGCAGCTGAAACATCCTGCAAAAATGGGAGGTTAAGGCATGTGGTGAAATACTGTCTGACTTACCAAGCTGAGTGATCTAATGAGCCTCAAGAGTGTCGTCTTCTGGGTAAATCAGAACTTAGCTCTTGTAGAAGAGAGAGATGGTCAGAATTCCTTTGAATGTTATGATTTTTGCTATGCAAGAGCTGTGACATAGTGCTGTCACTAGTCGTAGCAGGACTGTACATGACAACCTTTTGTGTTTGCCTCCTTCTATAACGTTCCTTTCATCTTCGTTTTCTGATATGGGTGATGAATTGGAGGTAGCATAGAATTTTCCTTGTAAAGCTGTGTGCTAGTTAATATACATTAGGTATGTCCCAACATGATTTCAGCTGAAGCGTTTATTAGATGGTAAGCTCTCTGGCGGCAGAGACAGTCTTTGTTCTCTTTCCGGATTGCGCCAGGTCCATGGCTAGGGCATCTAGGCACTGTGGTAATACTGTATACTTAATAAGAATAATTATTTAAAGTTAATCCTTTAAGGACTTTCTGGGGACAAATCAACCTTTGAACAGCCATTGAATAAGGCAATACCCTTTTGTAGACTTCTTAAGTTTACCCTCTTATTCTGGTTAGGTTTGAGTTTATACTGTTGGCCTGGCTAAAGACAGTGACCAATTTACTCTGGAATCTGCCTACAGCGCATGTTGTGAACATGGTTGTGGTAAGCTTTTGTCTTTTTTGTCTTGTCTTTCATTTTCTGTATAGGTTATTACAGTTGTGTCAACGGACCATGGCACTCCCCTTAGGCCGAGGAATGTTTACCCTGTTCTCATACCATCCAGTGCCTACAGAACCATTGCCTATTCCTAAACTGAATCTAACTGGTATGTTGTTCAGCATTTTCCCGTGGTTTGATTTCCTTCAGTTAAAAATGATAAAAGCCAGAAGAACCTAGACTTGCTAACCACAAAATGCCCTGACCCTGTACAACTTACACGTGTGCGTCAGCAATGCCGTTGTAGTCAATGGGGCAGCTTGGTGGGTGGAAAGTGAAGCACGTGCTTAACTCTCTGCAGAGTCGGGACTTAATGTCTTCTAGAGCTACTGGTACTTGAACCAAATTAGAGCTCACAGCAAAATTTGTTTTTAGTCTTTTATTCTCACGTTAGGTGCTCCCCATTTTTACATTATGTGCAGCGTCCACTTTAAGCAGAGCCTACTGTGTGTACTAAACGGCGTAATGTACAGGATGAACGGGTAGAAAATGAATTCAAATTTTGTGATGGGTTGTGGTTGCTATGACTGCTTCAGGAAGCATTTTGTATGCCTTGTAAGGCACGTTTCTAATAGACTTAGGCAATTACTGAAAAATGTATGCTGTGGGGGGCGTTCCTGGGCGCTCTATACTTCCTCTGTGCACTAGAGTTCTCCTCCACGCCAGACTTTGAACAATTGGTGTTCCCAAACAGACCAGGCAGTTTCAGTTAAATGAAATAGTGGTGGTCGTGAGTAAGTTAGAAAAACCATTAAAATATGGCTTCTGAGCAAAATAATTACTTGTAAAGATTCTTGAAATGGCTCATAAGTAACAACCCTACCACAGTGGTTCTCACCAACTCCAAATAGATTGAAATGCTAGATAAGAAGTAAAATCTGCTCAGATAGTAATATACCAGCTACAAAGTAGAAGGTGTTACTGTGCATGGGATATATATTTCACTTTGCATTTTAACATTTATTCAGACCAGAAGCATAAATCAGCTCTTGCAGGGTTAATTTTACTTGGCTTTATATCTTCATTATTGCCAAATGATGGCGCATGTTTCAGCTGTCTGCTTCCAATATGAAGGCAGCAGAACTGCTCATGGAAGTAAGCTCTATGCTTAGCAGTGTTGGCAGGATCGGACCTTAAAGCTGATCATTGTGTTTTGGTAATTGCAGCTATGCATTGTTGTTAATAAAGCAGGAGATGCATAGTGTTCCAAAACTCCCAGCTGCTCAATACAATGAGGGACCTGGGGTCAGCTGTAGAATGATTCTACCTTCTAATCCAAGAACCCTGAAATAAATTCCGTGAGTTTGGAGACCTCTGAATACGGTTTGTGCTTTAACACCTTGAGGTGAAATCTGGGCCCCAGCAAAGCCAATGGGAGTTTTGCCACTGACAGTAGAAGGGTCAGGATTTCATCGTGATACTCTATCATTAAATTAAATATCCTACAACTTGGACCAAATGTAGTCTCTAAGGTCCTGATTCTGCATATTACTCCAGGTGGGTGCAGGGTTCTTCTCCGCATCCAGTCACTGTTGACTAAGGGTCTAACTGGTAAAACTTCCAGGTGACTCGGTAACTTAGAAACTTAAATCCCATTGATTTCTCCCCCTCCCCATCCCCCTCCAATGGTATTTAGGCTCCTAAGTGACCTAGGCGCTCTTTACCTTTGACGAACTGGGGAAACAAAATGCTGTAAACTTTAGGTCTAATGTCTAATTGATTCTGAGGAATTTTGGAACATGCTGATCAGTATTATGGAAAATAGGCAGGAAAGAGCAAACATTAAGCATCTCTGCAAATAATCAGATAATACAGATTTAAAACTACCATTAATGATGCAGGCATTGTACCTGGAGAATTTTGTGATTGATCTTTTTAAAAAATTGTACCAGCGGAGGTTATTAGTTCTTCTAGTTGTTTATAAATTAGGTCCAGCAGCTGATGATACTCACCCCTGAGACTTGCAAAAAATGTGACCACAATACACATTTCAATCTGCAAAAGAGATCTGAATGTTCAGTGGGAGTGAGTAACAGCTATCTTTAGTTTTCTTGCCTCTATATCATGAAGTACCTTTTAATTTCATTGAAATAAAATAACTGTGAGGGCTTTGTGTATACATGCACACTTCAAAAAGCTTTACTATCCTTTTGGTAATTTGGTGCCGTAAATATTTTTACAAAAGAAGGTTTTATTGTTTTGAGTGAGAAAACTTGTGTTCTCAGGCTGGCTATTCTTTTCTAGATGGTGTCTAGGTGTTTTAGTTGATCATTTTACTCCATGGCTACTATTATGTTTCTAATCTGTTTCCTAAATGACTGTGACAGTTGCCATCTTTTCTGTCAGGGATGAAGCTGTCACAATACTTAGCTCTGATAGTGCTTTTTATCCTTAGATCCTAAAGTGCTTTGCAAAGGAAGGTAAATATTGCTAATCCCCATATTAGTGATGGGAACAGGGATGTCATGGTGATCTGACACATGACAGGCATATTGGAAGAACTAGAAGAGACCAGAAGAGAGGTGAAATGAGGCCATAGAGCAGGGCGATGTCAGTGCAAGAAGTAGATCTTAAGTGCTCAGAGCAATGAATTGGGAGTCAATCCGCTGTACCATGCTCCTCTCATCTAACAGATCTGTTGACACCCATTGCCTCGCCTTCACAATGAGCCTTTTTACTGTGGTGTTACCACAGGTTTTAAGTACAGTAACTCCTATATGTGAGGTGCTTCATTTGAGATCTATTTCTGATGCAAATTAATTGGGGATGCATAGCTTAGCATCGTGTTTTTCCTCTGAGATGTGATGAGAACTCTGCTAAACAAAAGCATTTTAAATGTGAGCCAAGTGGGTCTTTGTTGTACATTTTTAAATGATTCTCTTCTGTGCAGGCCGTGCTCCACCGAGGAATACCACTGTGGATCTTAACAGTGGGAACATTGATGTCCCCCCAAACATGGCGTGCTGGGCCAGTTTTCACAATGGAGTAGCTGCTGGACTGAAGATAGCCCCTGCTTCCCAGATAGACTCAGCTTGGATTGTCTATAACAAACCCAAAAATGCAGAGCTCGCCAATGAATATGCAGGTTTCCTCATGGCCCTGGGTCTGAATGGACACCTCACAAAGCTTGCCACGCTCAACATACATGACTACTTGACCAAGGTGAGACCTGCGTTCAGAAGTGAGAGATGGCAATGCCTTTGTCGGTTTTTCAGTATCTCTGGCAGCTAAACACATTTTTTACTTCTATCATGAGTTTTTTTAAAAAAATATTTGACTGTGGGTTTCTTAGTGTGAGGGAATGGCCAGTGCCTTCTTCAGTCATCCTGCTAATTTCAGGATGTTTGGGTGTCTCAGAACTTCGCCAATGTTCATAACTGTTACGCCTTTATCTCCTGTGACAAATGCGCATCATTTTAATAATGAATTATCTAGAGCACTGAGTGGTCTCTATGAGGAAACTCTAGTCAGCCATATATTTTAAGAGCTTGCTTTTCCCCAGCCTAGTTTTAACAGTTTTGTGCTTGAAATGCAAATGAGGAAATTTGCCTCTGTTTCCTTTTACAGGAACAAACAGGTCCAGTTACAGTTCACAGGGACATGCACATTTCTTTGTGTACTAGGAAAATTCTGGTTGTACTGTGTAACCATGGACAGGTTTCTAGCCTCTTCTCTTTGGCTTAGATGTGAGTGAGACAGGTGTAGGAACAATAACGATTGATATACATTTTAATCTCGCTTCAAGATGGGCATAGTACTGAAAGAGTTTTTTACATAATGATTGGTTTACCACAATGACTAATGGAGGCCTATGCTGCCTCAAGGAGTACAGATATGGGCAGAATTAAATACTGTGGCTTGTCGGATTCTTCTGCATTGCCTAGATCAGATAGTGTGACATGGGATTGTCTTACACTGCTTCTTGCCATTCCTAGTGAGTAGTGCCTGTTGTTGATCCTTTGCATTACTAGGTATGAAATAGCTTTCCTTGTGAATTTATGACAATAAAATTAGCCTGTTAAGATTATTTTGCTTATTTTTATTTCAGAAAGCTGTCAGCATGACACTTTGTGTGTTTATGCTTCTCTTTTTCTGTAACACATCTAGAGCATGTCTGATGGCTAAGTGCCCAATGTTTTCTTGAGTAACCATTAAAAGATAGAGAATCTCCTTAAACCCAGCCTTAGATTAAAAAAGTAATAAAAATGTGGTAAGGCTCACCTAGATCAAAATAATACTAATGATGAGAAATGGAAGGCTTGATTCTTTGTCAGAAACCTTTAGAGTAGTGGTTTTCAAACTTCTTCATTTGCGGACCTCTAAAATATTTTGAATGGACGTGCCAGATCTCTTTGGAAATGTTAGATATAGTCCGCGGACTCCCAGTTGAAAATCACTGTTCTATGGTAATGACAACCTTTTGCGGATGCCCGGTTGAAAACCACTGCTTTAGAGTAATGTCTCCCAGTTTAGTTAATTTGTGTTACAAATATCCAGTCAGCTAACCTGGGAACCTAGAGTTTGGAGCCAAAAGTCTCACTGTAACAGTGTTTAATAGTTGATTTATGGAAGGATTTTGCCTTGACTGAAATCTCCCTCAATATATCAATCTGTAATGCGATTGTAAACTCAACAGAGACGTTTACTCATTTAGGAGTCAGTGAGAGGTAATCCGAAAGTGAGTATAACCACAGCTCATCAGAACGACATAGAAATTATATTCTCTGGTACCTTCATCTATTACTGTGAGTGTGTGACCTTAAAAGACTTTGATTTCAGCCAAGATAAGCACTCCTAGGTTTAAGGCTCTCAGTGCTCTGTGCTCACAGGCTTTGTTCCCCATTTCAGGGCCACGAGATGACAAGTATTGGGCTGTTGCTGGGTGTTTCTGCTGCTAAGCTAGGCACTATGGATATGGCTATTACTCGGCTCCTGAGCATCCACATACCTGCTCTCTTACCACCAACTTCAACCGAGCTGGACGTCCCTCATAACGTACAGGTTGCTGCTGTGATAGGAATCGGCCTGGTATATCAAGGGACAGCTCACAGGCACACGGCAGAGGTTCTGCTGGCTGAAATAGGTAACCCACTACAATTAGAGGTGGTAGATGCATGTCTGGGGAGTACATATGTTTTACTTGATGTTTACATGGCTTGAAAAATTTACCTTACATCCAACTAGCTCAAATGAAAAATACCTGTGCTCCCATGCTCTGTCTTTCTCCTTTCCCAAGCCATGGCCCCTGCAATTTAAATGAACAAAACAAAAGTCTGTTCTGTACTGTATTTATTCGTAAGGCATTGTCATTCAGCATTCTCTTTCAGAGTAACCTACTATTAGGACGGATTGAATAGCAGAAAAAATTATTTATTGAATATATTTGGTGAAGTCCACCACTGTTGATCTGAAGGTCGGTAGATGGTGAAACACATAATAAAATGTGTCTTCCATCGCCGTTCGGTCAAGCTTAAAGTTGATCTTCCAAGTACAAATCCATTTGGAGATACACAGAAACGTGTTGTGTGTCCCCTCTCCTGCTAGTTTGTGCAGAAATCCTTTCAACTTATGTTTTTAAAAAAAATGTTTTTTGTTTCCACAAGGGCTGTTAGTGTGCTGGCTTATCTGAGGCTCTCTGGTTCGTGATCATGTAGTCATTGTTTTTTCTGGCGTCCCTTATGGCCCCAAATGCATCATTTTAGGCCTTCTACAGCAGCAGATTTTGGGCACTACTCTTTTTAAATAAGAAATTTTTAGATTTCTGTGTTGAATGTCACTTATAAGTTGCTTTCTGTTTCTGTGCATAAGTGGTTCTGCTTTTTGTTTTACAATTAAGCTTTAAATGATTCTATATTGTTATAGTTTAAAAGAGACAACCCACTGTTTATTTCCAATCTAAAAGTGGGTACTTTTAAGAACACTTTCATTTTTTTAACTATATCTCTGGCTATTTAATACCTCCAGTATCCACCAGTTAATTCAGACACATTGTTTTCCGTTGTGAGGTGGTGGTATTTTATGAAGAATGTGCTACTACTATATATATATAAAATAGCTTTGTTAGGATTGTGAGCCAGCTTGGAGTGTGAGTTGTCTTAACACTTCACAAACTGAAGCAGAGAGAGATGCCCAGTCTTTCCTTCCAACTGGCTGTAGACAATCCAAGATGTTAAGAAGTTATCTCTAATTCCATTGATAGGATTTTCCTGATACTCTTGAGTAAAAAAAATACTGGTCTGATTTTTGCTATCACTTTACTAGAAATTTAAAACCCCAGAATGGTAAGTTTGGTTAACATTTTAGAAGGTTAAGTTCATGCTCTGTTTCCTTTTTACAAAGGCCGTCCCCCAGGTCCTGAAATGGAGTATTGCACTGACAGAGAGTCCTATTCTCTGGCAGCTGGTTTAGCGTTGGGCATGGTTTGCTTGGGGGTAAGTCCTGCCCTTCCTTCTGTTGTTAAACTGCAGGTAGAAAAAAATGGTAAAACTGAATTAATTGTCAAGTTATGAAGCAACAATAAAAGAAATAGAGTAATGTTACCAATGTTATTGATGAAAGAGACAGATGTCATTCAAATTCACTGGGGGAATAGCTGGGCCAATACCACACAAATATTTGACTAAATAAAAAACATTAAATTAGGTTTGGCTGTGCTCCTGCCTCTCTGTTCACTTTCTGCAGATATTCTAGGAAATGAGTTTATCTCAGAAATGGTCCTGGAAACAATTATTTGAAAATTAATATTAACAAACACTGAACTTGTAAATGTTTTTTAATTGAAATACTAATTCTGTAACATGCCTAAGTAAGATCATGTGACCTTTGTATCCAATCATAACTAACCACACAGCTCAAATGTCAGATTCTTTCAAACTTGTGTCTGCAACTAAGAATTATTAGTAGAAATTCGAGACAATTTGCAGACAGAAACTAAATTTGTCTATATACTGTGATGATATGGGCTGTCAAGGCCCACAGTTAGATGAATAGTTAACGCGGTGTATTTATCTGTTTGTTGTTCGTCTTTGAGGCAAGGATGGATTATTTGTTGCTAGACTAGTGTGTTTATGAATTCTTCCACCTTTCTGTTCCAATTGCTTCAGAATTAATTCATTTTTTTCACTAGTAGTCATGTATGAAGGGACTGTTTCATCTTCCTTGTGCTTGTTCCTCTTTTATCAGCATGGCAGTAACTTGATAGGCATGTCTGACCTCAATGTCCCTGAACAGCTCTATCAATATATGGTTGGAGGTCATAAGCGCTTCCAAGCAGGAATGCATCGAGAGAAGCACAAGTCTCCAAGTTATCAGATAAAGGTAGTTATCATATTAGAGAACTGCTGCTAATTTAGCAAAATAGCTGTAATATGGAGGGTCTCTTATGCATTACTAGAGGTTTGCCTTCAAATGCACAAATTAATTTCTGAACTTTTATAATTAATAAAGCAGAACTTTATAGTGAACTGGACTGAAAGTACATGTTATATCTTGACAGGAAGGAGATACCATAAATGTGGATGTTACTTGTCCAGGGGCGACCCTGGCATTAGCTATGATCTACCTAAAGACTAATAACAGGTATTGACTTTAGCATGGCTTTAAAATTTCTTATAACTTGTAATCAGCTTTTAAACATCTGCCTAATTTTAACTTTACCTTGGGTCTTCTGCATCTTATTTCAAATAAACCCACCATCTGTGATCATCTCATGCAAGCCCTTATGATCTTCAGGGCTGATGATTTTAAAAAAATAATCCATTTCCTCATCTTCTCTAACACCAATCTTTTTATAACATTTTGCACTTCTGTTGCTTCTTCACTCAGCAATCTCGGAGCATCTCGACACGAACATGTATCGCACAGCACCCTTTTGCAAGTGGCATCCCCATTTTATGTTTATATCATTTTGGCCGTGTGGCCTTCTACTGGTGGGGGAGTTAAAAGTAGATCTCTTGTGCTTTACCCACTAGATGTGCTTCTCCTGTCAATTAATGATAGAATTAATGAAGTGGCTAATTACTGACTCAATATGCGGCTCTGTAAGTTCTGTACTTTGCTGAAGCATGTTACATAACTTACCTTACCCTATTGTGCTTAAATAGGTCCATTGCTGACTGGCTTCGAGCTCCTGACACGATGTATTTGCTGGACTTTGTAAAACCAGAATTTCTTTTGTTGCGGGTAGGATTATATTTTGTTTCATTTTGCTGTTTGTTAGAATGGTATTGAAATGTGTTTTAAAAATCAGTATGCGGCCCCATATTGAGAAACATCTCACTCTGATATCTCAGATCATAATTGTCTTGTGGATATGCCCATCTTATCCCTGAAACAATTCTCTGACTGCCTCCAGCTAATAATTTTTTTGCATTTGGCTTCTTTGGTTTTTAACAAGAAAATGTATTCAAGCATTCTATTTTCTACGTAGTTTTAAATAAAATGGAAAGTTCTAGGAAAACATCTATAACTTTACCTAGATTAAATCAGCTGATTTTGAAAATCAGTATGATTCAGTAAGACATTGGCATCTGATGCATATTTGCATTGCAATTTCAGCGAAGATATGTAAATTGGTATGCTAAAATAAAATATTCCACTGTTCCTGTGTATCCAAATGGAGTTTGAATTTTTTCATACTGCTCAAGAAAAGAGGTTCTCTGCTGATTAAAATGAAGAATAAGGAGCTAAGAGGCCTTTAAGAAATACTGTGATTTTTCTTTCCTGTCATCCCTGATGTATGTAATGTGTTAAAAAGATCACTTGCCATTGCTAATGCTATTGACTGATAGTTTGCTTTTTAGTTTTTTCCACCCCATTTTAACTTTCTGACTTTTTCAGACACTTGCTCGATGCCTGATTTTGTGGGATGACATTTTGCCCAATTCCAAGTGGGTTGATAGTAACGTACCACAAGTAAGTACCTTTGCTAAATGTCTTTGCCATTCTAATTAACATCTCCCTGGATAACAAACGTTAGTTTGATGTCTGTTTCCTAGGTCACAAAATCTTATATATACAGTAACCAGTAATGCTTTCTTGAGGTATGAGTTCTTGTTTTGATATATAGCTAACAGTGCACTTTCTGTGTGTGTGTGTGTGTGTGTGTGTGTGTGTGTGCGCGCCTTTCACACACACACACACTGTGTAGAATATCATCAGATAAAACTTCATTAAAGTGGAATTAAGGTCAAGAATGCACATCTATGACTTAAGGGTATTTCAAGAAACCTGAACACTTGAAAGCACGAAAATGAAAAGCCAGACTAACCGAACTCTGCCACCTTTCATGGCCAGCCTCCCTTCTTTGAAAGTGGGGTATTTAAAAATATAGGAGGTGCAGGGACGTGGGGGAGAAGCTAAAAGCAGGGCAGTGCTAACAGCCATGTACTTGGCAAGATTTATAGTGATATTCACTCTCAACATTAGCCTCACCTTAAAGTTTGTTCTTTTGGGATTTCCATAGTTTAAAAAAAAAAAAAATAGTCGGAACATGAGAATAGGCAGAGCAGGAAGCTTGTGCTGGCCACAGATGAACCCATGAAGCTTGGTCAGGGAGTATTTGTGGTAGATCCTGACAAGCTTAATAAAGTTTTACAGAGGGCCCCCAAAAAACCTTTTAAGGTCTCCAGGAGGCCTTAAATGTTTCATGCTCCACTGCTCCCTAATTCTGCTTTTCCACTGTCCTCCAAGTCTGCTGGCAACCTTCATCCTCCACCACTGCCCCCATTCTGCTGCTGTCCCACGTCTCTTTCCACACTGTCTTCCCCCAATTCCTTTCTATCCTACAACAGACTGTCCTGTGGACCTCACAAGAAGCGAACAACTGAGAGGGTTAACAGACCTGGGCTACTGGGGTCAGCAGAAGTGTGGGGCAGCAGAACAGAATAGTTTTCCTCTCTTCCCACCCCGTTCACTGATGAATTAAATAAGCTTAATGGTCTCCATGTTCTTGAGCTACCATTGGCCAAAAGGTGTAAGGCAGGTCTGTTTAAAGTGTGATTGTCACAAGATGTGGACCTCTGACAGACTACTTGTCATATTAACTTCACTTTTTCCACCCCCCTCCCCCCCCAAAAAAATTCTCCTTTTTCCATTGACAAGTCTCCCTAACTCTGCCTCCCTCAAGGAAGGGCTATGCCTAAATGGCGCAATCAAGGCCCAAGCTGGGATGCTATATGTAACAATAATAATAATAATTCATTGTGTTCATTCAGTCAGTGCTTTTGACAGTTTTAACCAGTGACTAAAATCATAGACTCATAGACTCATAGACTCATAGGTCAGAAGGGACCAATATGATCATCTAGTCTGACCTCCCGCACAAGGCAGGCCACAAAACCCTACCCATACACATTTATAACAACCCCGAACCCATGACTGAGTTATTGAAATCCTCAAAAGTGAGATTTGAAGACCTCAAGCTGCAGGGAATCCACCAGCAAGCGACCCATGCCCCATGCTGCAGAGGAAGGCGAAAAACCTCCGTGGCCCCTGCCAATCCGCCCCGGAGGAAAATTCCTTCCCAACCCCAAATATGGCGATCAGCTAAACCCTGAGCATTTGTCAGTAATTTGTAATGATCCAGTAGCTAAGAATGGGCAGTGCAATTACTGTAGAGGATTTTTTAAAAAAAATCTGACTAGCCAACAAACTGTGGTAAAATTAGATTGTAACTACTGTGTATGGATAAACCTAGTACAAGTGGGATCCCAGTCTTAACCGTGTTAGTAATGTGAGTAAGCATTTAAAACAAAAAAACAAAAAAAACACAAAACTTTACCACAGCATCCATTTAAGATAAAAAGGTAGATAAAGTGATGCTCTATTTAAAATCCTGCTTTGACTAAACAAATTTTTTTACCATCTGTTTGATAAAGGCGTGCCAGCCCTTTCTTGAGACTGGGGATCAAACATTGCCCTTACTGCAGTAACTTGAAATCATCTTGTTCAAACAGATTAAAAGGCTCTGAACGTGCCAGGTACTCCACTTTCTGATAGACTAGATTGTTTTCATGATAATAGCATGCTTCTGGCACAGTCTAGCCATCTGCAGGATTCACTGTCATTCCAAATTTAACTGGAAGATTCAGACATTTCACCACAAAATATTGACCCTTTTGGGTTAAAGTTGAAGCACTGTAATTTGGTGGTAGTTGTAGTGGAGGAAAAGCTTGCTGCGTACTCTTATAAAACACTTTATATCTTGTATCATTTGGGAAACCATAGAAACCTGGGAAGGTTCAAGAATGTCAAAGTACTTACCTGCTTTTTTATAGATTATAAGAGAGAACAGCATATCCCTTCATGCAACAGAATTGCCTTCATCAGAAGATCTGAATTTGGAGACACTGGCGTAAGTAATGTGATGATGAAGTGCTGACAGAATCACTGGGAGACATTGTACAAAAACAAATTTGAGAGCTGAGGAATGTCACTGAACCTGACAGTTGTAAACCTCATCAGGCAGATGCCAGTGTGTATTGGCCGCTTTTCCATTCTTTCTAGATTTTAGTCTCACATTTTAGTTAACTAAAAGCTTATACAATCAGTGTGATCATTTGTTTTTCTTTTCCTAATTTGAATAAATGACATCAATCAGCTATTTCCTGTTTATGGTTTTTTTTTAGGCAAGCTCATGTCTACATCATTGCTGGTGCCTGCTTGTCATTGGGTTTTCGATTTGCTGGTTCAGAAAACCTAGCTGCATTTAACTGCTTGGTAAGAGTTTTGGTAGTTTTCCACGATTGGTCGAAGATGATGATTGTATGCTGTATGTCTCTATTTAGTACCTATTTCTCTTGATTCTTCTTTACAGTTTAAATTTGGAAAAGATTTCATGAAATGTTTGTCAGCACCGACAGCTTCAATAGTAAGTTCTTTTAGGTTCTTTCTTAATGAAAATGAACCCTGTTATGTAATGCACTTTGATTGAACTCAATGAAGCTTTAATGCAAACAAAATGTCACTTTTAGTTCCATATTATTGAGTATATCTACCCACTTGGCAGTGCAATAAACCAGTATCATTAATGATGCTACTGACCTTTGTGTTCTTCCCTTGAGCACTATTCTCTGATTTTTCTTATGCTGGGGAATAGACCAAATAGTCCTAAGGAAAATAGTCCCTGCTTTGTGAGCTGGGTAGAAACTGTAAACTAATGGGGAGTGTCACGTGGCAGGCTGACGTGCCTGTGGCCCCTACAGTGTGAGTTCTCTAGGCAGTCAATAAGACTGCAAGATGAGGATTTCTAATAAGGTCTCTTTGATGAGAACCTGTAATTTTCTATTGAGAGTCATGGTTTTGTCTGACGAGAAGCACATGCTAGATGTAGAAGTGTAATAACATCCCCCCTCCAATATACTTCAAGACAGGTCATTATAACCTTGAAACTTGTTTGAGTGTTGTGCTGCTGGCTCTTGCGATGGTGATGGCGGGCTCTGGAAACCTGAAGGTCCTGCAGCTCTGTCGTTTCATGCATAAGAAGACAGGTGGAGAAATGAATTATGGGTTCCATCTTGCTCATCACATGGCTCTCGGACTTCTCTTTTTGGGAGGAGGAAGGTAACTTGCTATTTCCAAAGCTGCCTTTTTCCTGCTTTATGTTATGAATGATCTCTTGCTTCTCAAGGATGGTAAATCTCTAGAAGAATGCTGGCTGCTTAGAGAAGAGCAGCACAACTGCTGGTGGCTTTTCTCTCCTAGCTTTCTGCAGTTCTGGTTTTTTGATAACGCACGCAAATTGAAACTCCAGAAATAGGTGTCCTTCAGAAATTTGACAGCCCTTATAAATGAAAAGCTGATGAGACAAACAGCAGAAACTATTTCTGGTGCTAACTGTTTGTTTCCTAGTTATAGGAAAACTGAAAAGTAAAGGGTTTTTAAATGGAAACTGTAGATTACAAGCCCTCCTTGGACACTGCTTTGTGTGACACGCTGCTGCTTTCACTCGTCCCTTGTCCTGTCCCTTTTCATGTTTTTGTTTTCAGTCTCTCACATTCATTTTTATCTCTAGGGATTTTTTAGCTTCCTCCTTTCCCTCATCTTTCTGCCACCGCCCCACTCAAACTTATTCTCTTAACTGGGATCCAGTTTTCACTCCTTAACTCCCTTCCCTGGTCCAGCCACACACAACTTCTCATCCTGTGCTTCTGTTGGTTCTTCATGCTTGGCTTGCCACCACTGCAGCTGCCCATGCTCTGGCGTAAGGCTGAGTGGAACTAAAGCGCAGCCTTGTCTAGGGCATGGTTTTCTCTCCTGCTCATGCTCCATGAGCTCCTAGGTGCAGGTTCTTCTTCAAGTGCTTGCTCATGTGCATTACATGCTAGGTATGTATGGCCATGTGCACGGCTGTCAAAGACTTTTTTGCCTTAGTGGTATCCGTAGGGCCAGCTCTGGTGCCCCCTGGAGTGCTGCGCCCATGCCTTATACATGATTATACAGCAATCAAATAACAGTACAACTTGTTTTGTACCAACGTTTTGTGGATATTTGATGCTTTACTTGCACACAGGTTAAATGTGCCCCAGGGAAATCTAGTGTGCAGATGGCGTTGTCAGACTCTTGCCCTGCAATCAGTCCCATCAGGAGTTCTGTGGATAGGATCATAAAAAGGAGGGAGACAAAGGAAAAGTTCGCTCTCATTTGTGTTCTTTTGGTCCACTTATTGTAATACATGGCTTCTGGCAGTCACCTACACCTGACATTTAAGATTCGGGTTAAAACAAAAGAGCCGTTATACACCTGGCCAGTTTTTCTTCCTGAGGTCAACTGACGATCATTTCTGATGTAACACAGTAGCCTGCCGTACTTGTGCAAGTGCAAATGTTATTGCCATTCGTATAAACATCTAGTGTCTTTGGAATCTTGATAAACTAATTACTGCAATAATATTCTACGGCAGTGAATTCCTCAGGATGTTTGTATGCTCTGTGAATATTTTTTTTACCCATTTCAAATGTGTTCCCTTGTTTTATATGGGACAAGGTGAATAATGGCACCAAATGATTTTGGCCTGTCCAAGTCCTAAAAAATAAATCCATTGCACCAGGGACATGTTGGAAGCTCTCCCTTGGCTTTCAATTTCAACAGAACTGAGATTTTTTAAATGAAAATTTATGCCTAATGGTTGCCTACATACTTTCCTATTACAAACAGCTGCAGTGGTGTCTTTTGGTTTCTCCATTGAGCAAAATCCAGGCTGCCTTTTTGAGTAGACTTAAAAGATGTTAATATCTATATAGCTGTCATTTTACATACATGTAAAACATTTGGCCTACTGTGCTAATATTTATATTTATATAAGTTCATTACGTATGTGCACCTTGCTACGACAGTCCCTATGTTCTGGCTCACAAGAACATGCTGGAAGTGCATGGAAGCGTTCTGTTGTTCACCAATGCTGAGAGATAACGGGATGTTTCTCTGCAGATACTCACTGAGCACGTCCAATTCTTCAATTGCTGCTCTTCTTTGTGCTCTGTATCCTCACTTCCCTGTTCACAGTTCTGACAACAGGTAAGGGCTAGCTGTGGTATGTATTTTCTTAACGCAAAATAGATGGTACTTCCACAAAAAGTGATCTGGGAATGAGACTCTGACATCTTTTTGCCCAGTGAGATGAGAGCTGAAACAAGTAACGCAAGCTTTCAAATATTTGTGAGAAATGGCACAATAAATAAAGGGTAGGGTGATGGTGGTGATCTTAGATCAGTGAAGAGAAGCTGAGCAGGCTCTTTCTGTAACAAACTGCACCCTGGGCAATACAACGTGGCTAGACCAGCTTGCTTCATAACGAGAGCTCGCATGGAAAATCTTTCCTTCTATGGACTTTCTTTAAAAAGAGTAAATACTGCCTCACTAGTGAAACCACGTGTATTTATAAAATCAGTCAATGTGCGCATGTCCCTGTTACTCTAGTCTCATGGAGTGTCGGGGTTCGGAGACGGCTCATTAACAATACTATGGTGCTAAATTCTTCATTTCCCACGCACAGGTATCACCTTCAGGCCCTACGGCACCTGTATGTGCTGGCAGCAGAACCCAGGCTCCTCGTGCCTGTGGATGTGGATACGAACACTCCTTGTTATACGCTATTAGAGGTCACCTACAAGGTAATGTATCGGGAGGCGGGGGGGAATAGGGCTGTGAAATTTGACGTCTGTTGAAAATTTCATGTATGTGGTGTATATCTCCCTCAGCGTTGTGGCCTGCGATCCTGGTTTGTTTTCAGTGTTCTAGTGGAGTCAAACCGGATTGTCTAGGCAAATAATGAGGGTACTCCTCCCAACCCCTCACATGCATATTCTTTGTTC
>ML675614.1:2458542-2484710 GCA_007922155.1 Mesoclemmys tuberculata | reverse complement strand
TTGTGCTTTGAGTGGCATCTCGAGGGGAGAACCAGGGACAAGTAAAATGCACAGCAAAGTCCTGCAGAATCAAGTGTGCAGAAACTGATCCAGGGTAACAGTTAGCTTTCTAAATACAGCAAAGAATTTCAAAAACAAAGGGTATGTCTACACTGCCGGGGCTGCACTGGCCTCCATGAGTTGATGCAATGGGATCGATTGAGCGGGCAGTGGAGACCCGCACACTCGACCCCGGAATTGCTCTCTGGCCAACGCAGTAAATCCACCCCTCAGAAAAGAGTAATGCTGCATCAGCTGGAGGGTGGTTCCTGTTGACGCAGCACAGTGGAGACATCGCAGTAAAGGGGCGTAAATAAGTCCATGGGAGTGTAGACCAGGCCACAGAGTCTGTCAGTGAGAGCGGGCTGCTTGGCTGCCTTTTAAAAATCTCCTGGTACTTTTGAAATGGGCTACTCAGCATTCCTCCGGGCTCCACTCATTAGACACTTCTTGAGATGTGCCCTTCCTCCACAACAGACCCTTGTAGAAAGATATATTCAAAATCAGATTTCCTGCAGCTGACATCCGACGTGGCATGGTATATCCGTAGGGGCAAGGAAAGGCCTTGCCAGCCATTAGAAGAAGAGAACTGCAGAGACCTCGTTGATCCGACTGGACCTGCCAAAGCACTTCCTGGTGTTGCTATGGAAGGTTGCCCTTGCAGACAGCACAGCTTATTTTTATAGCTTGGGTGTTCAGGTTGAAAAACGTCCTCGTCACATGGCAGCGGTGTTGTACGCGTTGATTCAGTCATGTTGCTGTCCTTGGTTTTTCCGTATACATTTTGTGACGGACCTGAAGAAGGGCTCGGTGGAGCTCCAGAGCTTGTCTTTTACCAACTGAAGTTGGTCCAATAAAAGGTGTTACCTCGCCTGCCTTGTCTCTCTCGTTTTGTGACATAAATGGTAACATGAAGCCACCCATTTCACCCGAAGAACGGGAATAGAAAGAGCAAGCTCTCTGCAGTGCAGCCAGGGTGCGCGGAGGTGGAACTGGGACACTGGCGTGCTGCTTTCTGTCTCTTTGCACTGAAGCCGTTTCTACTAACGCATGAATCTTGTTGATGTTCAAAGGGCACGCAGTGGTATGAAGAAACCACAGAGGAGCTGATGGCACCAACCCTCCTCCCTGAGCTTCACTTACTGAAGCAGGTAAATCTGGGCTCCATTTCGGGAAGGAATAGTTTGGCTCAGATTCTGTGATGCTGTGAAAATCAACCCAGTGAGCAGAAAAGAGGGTGGCTGTCGGGGACCTGGTTGCTGTTCTGATTCCTTGCCTGGCCCCAATGCATGTTAGAGCAGCTTGGGGTTAGCTCTAGCCTATGTCAGCTGACCGTGGCGCCGAGAAGCCATTTGCTAGTTGTGGGGTAGCCAGAGTGTGGTACACTTAGCTATGCACCTACCTGTCCTGCCTCTGCTGCCTGTAACCTCTCCACCTGCTGGGGATTCTTCCAATGCCAGGGCAATCCTCTGCAGGGGGCGAGCCTGATTCTGTCTTCCAGGGACACAAAGCAGGTGGTGGTAGGAGGGAGCATCTGCCTTTCTAGAGGGGTAGAAATTAAAATAGATTTATATAGATCTCTTTTGTTCTTGCAATCTCTGACATGCTCCTAATTAATAATTAAAACATTTATCTTGGCAGATCAGAGTGAAAGGCCCACGATACTGGGAACTACTAATAGATTTAAGCAAGGGGACGCACCACCTGAAGTAAGTATTTGTGATGTTATGAACCTAGATTGACTAAATTTCTTCATGTCCCTTAACATTTAAGTAAACTTGTGAATTTTTTTACCTTCTATAGTTAGAAGTAACACCTAACATTTACAATAGCTGAAAAAAATCAGAGATTTTTCAGTTTCAATTTGTCTACTTTTGTGCATTTGACAGCCCTTTGTGTGTAGTCAGTTTCATTTGTTTTGTGGATCTTTCATTAAAAAAAAAAACAGGAGAGGGGAAATTGGGCAGGGGACCTCAACTAAAAACTACTTTTTATTTTTGGTGTTTCGGGGTTTTGTATGCAATTGTTGAGATTTCACACTGCCTCTGTCCTTGAAAACTGCATGCTGCTGATACAATGGCTAGCTTTACTAGTGTGCCAGAGATTATATTTTTCCTGAAATGTTGCACAAAAGTGTGCACAATACTAATTAATGCAGAGTAACATTTATATACATCCACTGGACAAATGGAAAGGACAATAATTGTATCTGAATAGAGTATTCACAGGTAAAATTATTTCTAGCACTATAGATAGTAGCCTGGAATTGTAAATGAGATATGCAAGCTAGAGTGGTGTGAAAAGAGCCATTTGAATGTTTCACTATTATTTTAGCTATTTCATTTAATTTAAATTACTGTCAAAATTAGATTAGATATTGTAATGCTCCTGCTATGGAGCTACGCCATAAAACCACCCACAGATTGGAGTAGAAAATGATGGCCTGTTTGTTAAAAGGGGATCTCATCATGAGCATATTCAGCCAGTGCTCTGTAATCGACACTTGGGGGCCTTTCTGGGTTTTGGGGTGAAGCTGACGGCAGTGCTTTTGACCTGTAACTCCCTCAATTGCTTTGGACCACTATGCCTGGGAGACTGTCCCTCTTTCCCGTACCATAGTGTCCGAGGTGAGATCAGCCCGAGTGCACCAGAGGAAGCCCTGTTGGTAGAAATGAGAGGATCTGCCACTGGGGCATTCTCTCTGGGGGTCCCCAGCTTTGGAATTCCCCACCCTCTTTGACCCAAACTAGGTCGAATCTAATGACATTCAGGGTATGCTGCAAAGCTGCCCCTCTCCCCCTCCTAGATACTTTACAATGGGGGAGAATTGTGTGGGTGGTGATTTGGGTGAGGAGGCAGTGGTTTTAACTTTTATTTGCCTGGCTCGCTGGTTATGGGTTAGTGCTGCAGGATGGTGTTGATGTGTTATTTTTGATAGGATATTTTACAGTTGTGGTTAAGGTGCCCAGAGCATATGAATAAGGCACCCTTGTGTATAAATCTAAATAAGGCAAATGACTTTTCTGAACAAACTCATTTGCTTTGCAGCAGTGAAGCTCTGAGCTGTTTTCATGTATGTTATGCTCATCCTAACTTGTAGGCTGGCTCGTGACCAGTAGGCAGTTGGCATTGCCTTCTCCTGTAAGAGGAAAGAAAGCCTGCTCTCTAGGGAAAATGGTGCAAAGCACTGACCCGTGGTAGAGGGAGACAGTGTGATGGAATTGTCTGGTGCTGTTTTTAGGCAGTGGTGCTGGAACTGTTTCTATAGTGGGGGGGGGGGCTGATGATGGAAACTACATATTTGGTGTTTGTAATTCCTTCTTCAAACCAGGGGGTGCGCCAGCATCCCCAGCACCCCTCGCTCCAGCACCCCTGTTCTTAGGTGGTGATGTTTGGGGATCAACCCCCTGCTAAGGACAGAGTAGATGGCGGTATTGACTTCCAAGGGAATTCATAATATTCTCTAGCTCAGTAATGCTGGAAAACCTCACTCCTCTTCACTCTCCCACTGCCTCCCCTTCCCCCCGATTGCCATCCTGTGATTGGATGTTGGAGAAATCAAGATCTCCCTGTGCATGTGCATATACAGGGGCTAAATAAAGAGGAAGAAAATCCCTCGATGGGGACGTCAACACATACGAGTTACTGGATTGCTAGTTACTTGTATATCTGTTTGCCATATCATGTGTCTGTACCCCAACTGGATGGAAAGGGATTTAAATAAGTTCAGAGCTGTGTACATGTTGTTTTTTTCAGGTCGATCCTCTCTAAGGATGGCGTCTTGTATGTAAAACTGAGAGCGGGGCAGCTCTCGTACAAAGAGGATCCAATGGGCTGGCGCAGTCTGTTAGCACAGACTGTCACTCACAGAAACTCTGAAACTCGGTCATTCAAGGTAGCGTCATCTCACTGTTGAGCGGGAGAGCAGAAAGCAGTAACTTGACCGCTGTGATTACCGGCAGCTCTGCACACTGTCATTTTTGGTTATAGTAAAGTTCTCCTGTGAACACTGCCAGAACTTGGAGAGAACTATAGTAGGGAAGTGAATGGTGGGACACTGAGCCTTCTGCCTTCATCACAGGTTCAGCTGTGGGCTAGGATGTTAGCAACGGCTTTTCATCACAACCTAACAGCTATTAGTGGTTTCAGTCCAGTTCCCTTTGGCCAGGAGCCCATGACACAAAACTGCCGTCTTCGGAGCCCAAAGAGAGGAACTGGCATGTCAGTGGGGAATTTCACCCCTCGAAGGGGTCTTTACAGAGCAGGTTTGGAACGAGGCACATTGGGGTACAGCTGAGGCATTTTTACAGCTACTGCCTGTGCCTTTCACTCAGAATTCACTGCCAATCTAATACTTTTCAGAGGTGCTGAAATTGCTCTTAAAAAGGCATTAATTCATTGCTGTAGGAAAATTGGCCCAGCAACTCCCACAGAACACTGGGTGAGTATGTCTTAAGAGCACCCACAGCACCACCCCTGCTTCTTTACTTTCTAAAGAAATAAATGGTATACCTTTGTGCAGCTGTCAGATGAAAAGGTTGAGACTTTGATTTTGCCCATTAAATCAATGAGTCATGTACATTACAACGACCTGCACTGAGCTCTGGAAAATCACAATAAGGGGAGTGGAGGGAATATATTATTGTTTGACCTATACAATAAAAGCAAAAGATTCCTAACCTAAAGTGTGCATTTTTACTTCTTTTTAGCCAGAAACTATTTCTGCTTTCACTTCTGATCCTGCGCTACTTTCATTTGCTGACTATTTCTGCAAACCAGCTGTGAACATGGGTCAGGTACACATTGCCTACGTGTGGGATATTGCTCAGAAGAATGGTTTCTTTTCTTGTTTTCATAAATAAAATGCAGAAAATGAATGTTAAGTTGCAGATAGCAGAACTGATTTGGTAATGCAAGAAAAATTGTTCTGAAACGGCTTGTTCCTTGGAGGTATTAACTGTACAGAACAAAAGGGCATTACATAAAAAAGAATGCACAGAAACAGAAAATAGACCTATGGTTCCTGCACTTAAAAAGCTTTTCAGAATAATCTTTTGCCACTAGTTAACCTCACAGTTATGTTCCCTGTGGTTTGTACAAGATATATCTAATGAATCCTGAGATAAAGTAGGTTACTGCCCTGATTTAGGGCAGCTACTGTAGGAAAAGTTGTTTTGTGAATGAGGAATGTGTACTTGTGCAGAATCCTTCAAAATATTAAGGAAGGGAAAAAAATCTAACCACATTTTGCAATGTTTTAATGAATAATACCCAAATCTTTACATAAATGAATTACAGCTGGTAATGTGGGGGCTAACCATATCAGAAGGAAATGTGACCAATGTAAGAACTTGTAATAAGTTATATGTACAGTGTGCACTTTGTGAAAGGTATGTCTTTCTTTTATCAGAAACAAGAGATACTGGATCTCTTCTCGTCTATTCTTTATGAATGTGTTACTCGAGAGAATCCAGAGATGCTGCCTGCATACATAGCAATAGATCAGGTAGAGTGAACAGTGTTCATTTTTCTTTTATCCTTAATAGCACTAACTCTGCAGAAGGGGGTATCATGTCAGTCTTGCTCCTTTCAGACCTATCCTGGGTACCAGAAATAGAAAACAGAAATCTGTCAGTAAACCTGTGGTGACAGAGTAGCTATTTAAAGATGACAATTGAAAAATAACCTAATGGGCTGATAAAGATCAGGAGAAGGTTGTCTACTTTTTTTCCATTCACACACTGGGGGAGGGAAGTTGTTATTTTGCAGTTATGAAGGGGACGTTTCTTTTCTAGTACAGATCAAGTTCAGTCTCTGTGTTTTCTCTCCTGCTAGGCCGTGAGGAGATTAGAGAGAAAAGAAATGTCTGAGACCTTTGAGCTGTGGCAGATAAAGCTGGTATTAGAATTTTTCAGCTCCAGAAGCCACCAGGAGAGGATGAGGAGAAATCCAAACCGAGCGCTCTTCATGAACTCTGAATTTTTGCCTGTGATGAAGTGCACTATTGATAATACTTTGGACCAGTGGTTACAAGGTAAAGAGAGCATGCGTGTGGTGCCCCGTTTTGGGTGTGAGTCTGAGAGACCATGTGTTGTGAGAACTCCACCCTGCTGTTAGACAAGATACCAAAGAAGCCAATCAGCTGGTTTTATTTCACTTCATTAGTGAAGGTGGGGGAGGGGAAATAGAGATCAGACTGCTAGTGTTTGACTCCTAATTCTCTGCTGGCTGGCCAGAGGGTAAGAGTGAACACTGCCTGTTTTAGGTAATCAGGAGAAGGAATTATAGCTGTAGAACTACTTATTTTTGTGATTCCACCCCCCCCCCCTTAATCTTAAATATTTGCACAAAAGAAGGTAGTCTTAAAATCTGAGATGGTTGTCTGTGCTGCTGCTGCAATTACAATTTTAAAATAGTCTCTAACATCTGGTTATCTGTGTCATGGGAGGCCCCTTGTAGTGTGCTGTGTATTGTGTAGAACAGCAACGTGTGTCTGCACATCTCTCTTGGCGTGTGTTTCATTTTGGGTAATTACCTGGTGTTCCAACTCTGCTCCCTCTGTGGTGGTGGTGGCTCCTGGTTTTGGAGAGCAGCGTGCTCCAACCTGAACTCTTCAGCATAGCATGGTATGTGATACGTTGAGGGCTGAGTTAGAGCACTTTGTGTGGAAAGTTGTGGTTATCACAGGAGATTACTCAGACTTCCCTAGTGTTGCATCGGAAACATTTCCTACGGGCAGAGATTCTGTGAACCCAGCAAAAGTGAAGAGGAGAGAAGTGGTGGTCAGGTTTGAAGAATGGCAGAGTGGTAGCCCTTGAATGAAAAATGGCTACTACCTAATGCCCTGGGCTTGGTGGTCTGTGCTGTGCGGGGAGGAGGCCCTTCCAACAAACCCATGTGGCAGGGAGCAGTGTCCCACTCCAGTGCCTCTGGGTGTCCTGATCTCTCCACAAACGAGAAAATGGTACCTGGATCTCAGCAGACTCCCTTGTATGTTACAGCCGGAGGAGATGTCGCTCTGCACTCCTACTTAAGTGGGCAGCCTACTGAAGAATCTCACTTAAGTATGCTGGCCTGCTTCCTTGTCTACCACTCGGTCCCGACCCCAGGGCAGCTCTCAGCCGGAGGCTTAGAAGGTAAGCCTGCATTGGATAGCTTTGATGACCTTTTGTATTCACCCCATATGTTAAGCTGTTGCTGCATTGTATATATTTTTTAAAGTTGTGCAAATATTTTCTTGTGACTTGCCTTGAATCTTTGTGCGATGAGCAGGGCCATTAGCCATATAGGCATGATGGAGGATTAAAGAGAGAAGCCTTAGCCACTGCTTTTTAGTAGACATCCTGGTTTTTCTCCAAGTTGATTTGGATAAGGATCTGAGGCCTTGTTCCCTTAGTGCTCAAACAGGGATCTTCAGTGCACCAAAAGGCAGCAGGATTCATGGTACCTTGCACCTAGAGGTGGTAATGTTCCCAAAGGCAGTGGACTAGATCAGACAGACTGTAGTCCTCAGCTTCCCTTTTTCACGCTAGCCTTGTCCTGAACACCCTTGTTCATCTTTCCTTTGAGGACCTCGGTGGCTCTGGTGAGAGTCCCTGCTCTCATGCCCGGTTTCCTAGTGGCAACCTGTTTGGTCAGGAAGGTAGGGCAATTTCATTCCATGGCCTCTGTTCAACTCCCCCCATTGACAGGCTGGTGATTAGAGCAATCCCATTCTCATTAGCCTGCTCTTGGTGTTGCTTCCTGCTGCCCTAATTCTGGGAATGACAAAGAAATGCCTTCACACTTGGGTGGGAGGAGAGCTACGTGGTGCTTTAGGGAACCCAAGAACAACGTGACAGTCTCTCGTGCCAGAAGAGTAAGGGAATTATATTGCTGAAAACTTATTAGCCAAAGGCATGGCTCCTCCCTTGGAAGGCCTGGGCATTTCCCCCAAGAGCACTGGCTCCATGGACACAGGAGGGAAGTGCCTCCCCAGTAGACGTTTTCAGGATAGGTTACTGGGCAGCCCTTCAGACCTTTCTTACCCCCACAGGCCAAATGGGCAGGCCTCTTGAGACACCACCTTTCTCTGAGGTGCTTCTCTGTGTTGTAGCCTATAGAACTAGCCGGTTCGCTTGCGCATATATACCTTTCCTTATAGACTTAAGTGGTGTTGCTTTATTATACTAGAGTCATAGATTCACATGAACATATTATAGCTGTAATGCAAGGTACCTTACAGGCCACATCCTGTATGAAAGCTAAGGCTGTAACATACATATGTTTGGGACCTTTGGCCCAGGTAAGTAATGATGAGTTTCAGGATGAGACACGTATGGTTATAACCTTTACCCTGGATAAATCAGGAGGCATCAAGACCGGGAAGGCTGCCTCCGTTTATGCCCCAAGTAAACATCACAGGGATGCCACAAAACCCTCAGGAAGGGCCAGAAATAACAAAGGTGAGATGAGTGAACCATCTGGCAAGGATATGGATATGTCATTAATATTCACAAACCTGGTAGCCTATAGCTTAGGTGTACCCTGTTAATTTGGGGTGAAGAAGCCAAGTTTGGACTTTGAAGGAGGACCCCTATTGGTCAGGGTATAAAAAGGGGCAAACGAAGTTACTTGGGAGTGATTGTCAGGTACTTCTTTAAACTTTTAGTTAGTGTTAGCTAGAATCTTTTGTTCTTCGTTTATACCGAGTATGATTTGTAGTCTTAGTCCTCAGCCTTATAGCTCTTAGTTCTCGAGCAGTGCCTAGCTCTCCACACCTCCACTCGAGTTGAGGAACCGGACATCTCTCTCTCAGCCAGGTCATCAGGGAAGGGTGTGAGTATATTAATCCAAAGCATGCAGTAGAAATATACATATCACATGTGTCTTTAGAATAAGACTGTATTCCTACCCATTATCCATGTGATTGTTCATTTTCTTTTAATCTCTCATTTGTCTGTTGTTTTATGTTACCTTAATAAAAGCTTATGCAATTATACAGATTCGGTTCTCTGTGTGAGCATTCCTGTTGTGCACTCTGCGGGTCCCTGTAAAGACTCTTCTGGAGCCTGATTCTGGGGCTAGAACCTCATTATCTCCTGAGCAGAGCAATTGGCAAGCCTATAACCCCATTCAAATGACTAAACACCCAGAAATCAGGCAACAGTATCCTCCCTATCTGGTGTAGGTCTGTGTGTTGGGAGTTCCCCAAGCCCTGACTGATCTAGGGACATGAGAGAGAGGGCAGTCTGCTTAGGACTAATACATTCTCCTTATGGCCTGACATGCCACATCACTTCCTGACTTTGCTTTTCAGCAGCTGCTTTTCTAGATGCACAATTCCAAACCCAGCTGCTCAAAAGTCAGGCCCTACAAACTCAGGAGATTTGAAAAAACAATCTGTGTCGGCTCTTTTGCTTTCTGGGGTCCGAGCCTCTTGGGATCATGTTTTGCAGATTTTCTCCCCCACCACGAGGTCCAGAACCTGACTGTTTTAAAAGGAAAGCTGAGACTCTCCTGTAACTACATCATTCAGGGAGCAGGGGCTGTAAGAAAAACACCATGTATTCAGAGATGAAGTCCCAAGAACTGGAAATCGGGGGGTTTTATATGGTGCCCTCCTTTTCAGCCTTCCTGTTCTCCCTTGGGGCATTCCGTGTTTCTAGAATTGTTGCTCATACTTTTGGGGATTGCCTCTGTTAGCTCACTTTTCTAGGAGAAGCTTCACTGTTCTGGAAGCTTTTGTAACTGGATTCCGGCATGAACATCATTCAGACGACGTGAACACAGATTGCTTCATTAAAGGGCATTTTGGAATAGCTAGAGAAAATGTTGGTTTCTTTTCAAAGTGACAGGGACAGGAGAATGAGTGAGCAAAGAAACTTAATGTATAAGGTCAGGCCTAAAGAAGAATTTGGGTCAGGACGCTATCAACTGGGGGGGGGGGGAAACCATTCCCACTTCCCCCTGAATTTTGTAACTGAGCATAATGTTTTAGTTTGTTTCCTTCGTGTGTCATCAGTTTGGCTGTTTTCCTGCATAGGCTGTTGGACCCCCAGTTTCCTGTTTGGTTTCTGTATTGCTGTTGGAGTCTTAACTCTCTTCCAACAACACACACAAGGACTCCTTTCTATGAACCCTTTCCTGATTGTTAATGCAAATAAACTAAAAATCACCATTTGCTGTTCTTAGAACATCCATCTTTGTGTGTTTGGAATGCTGCGCAGATGGATGCACATTTCTACTGCACTGAGCAGCTGGGATATAATATTTCCAGCATGGGTTACTGTTTCAGCGTATAAATCTTCTCTAGGTTTCCAGTCTTTCTCTAGAATCATTCTTCTGCTTTGTCTCCATAGGAAGCAGGAGCTTTTCAGAACTGCTTTTGAAATTCAGGCAGTTGAAAATGCCAGTTCGTGCGTTGCTGCGACTTGCGCCTCTGCTGCTTGGAAACCCACAGTCAATGGTGCTATAACTGTGCCAAGACAGAAACCCAGAAGACAAATTACACAGTGACCAAAAAGCCAATACCAACAGTGTTGTTTTAAGATATCTGGAAGATACGTGGATGAAGGGAAATATAACTTTGCAACTTCACAGGCAACATCCCAAGCATCTCTTCCACTTGGCAGTAGATGTTTTGACTGCGACAGGGAGCTTTGTATGTCTTGTTGAACGGGAGCTACAGAAAATGAATTCATCATTTACTTTTCTAAATAAAATTTGTGTACAAAATATGCTTTGTGGTGAGTCATGAAAATAACCCGTCTGGAAGCAGTTGGTCACCTCATGTCCATGCCACCCAATATCTTGAGCCTTTGGCGTGTTTTAAATCCCCTTTAATGAGACTGCGAAGGGGTTTTACAGAGAGGGCAGTGCAGAAGACTGCTGCATCAGTAGGCCTCAACCTCCGCTTTCCCAGTTAGACAGCTGAATGGGAACTATAACGATGAGCTCTAGGCCATTACATGAATACACTGCCAGTTGCTTTCCTTTTCTTTAGCCATTTTCAAAAATCAACTATTTTTTCTAAAACAATTTTTTTTTAGGAACAGGTGCGTTCCGAGCCCAGCAGGGCAAAGACAACTTGGAATTTTTCTTTTTAAATGGGATTATTTTAATTTCATTTTTCTGCTGGTGCCGAGCAGAGCCTGCTTCCATCCCTTGGGCTCTGCTGACTCTAGGCACTGGGCTGTGCGTTGGGTGACTCCTGCGCCCCCATCTCTCTGACGTGGTTGGGCTGGCTCAGGAGATGGTTTGCACAGGATGGATTTCTGTGCTGTGAACGAGGAGAAGCCGCCGGCAGAACGGTGCTGGTGCTGTGGTAAGAGCAGTGGCCTTGAGCCTGTGAGAACAGAGCCAGTCCCTGGCTGTGCTGCAGGCTGGCTATGCAAGGATGGGTAAGTCTCCTACACTAGAACATTGGAGGCTAAAAGTAGTGGCAGGTGTTGGGGGATGTTCTAGGCCCCGGGTCATGACGCACCATTCACAGTGGGCTTGTAGCTGTAAAACCTGTTTTAAAGGATGTTTTCTCCTGGTGTGAATTAAACCACGTCACACCATGAGCTCCATGAGCTGGCAGCCGTGTGTGAAGTCTGGCCTTCCAGATCCCCAGCACAGACCAGCGTCCCGTGAACTAGGAAAATGGCTGCCTGCCTGCGGCCGGTGTTGTTGGCCAGTCCCTAGACGGGAGTGTGGCGGATGCTTTGCCACTTCACAAGACAGCAGCAGTCCGGGTCCCTGGTTCTGTATGGGGCTCTGGGCAGGAAGCGTCGTTTAGTGGTTAGTGACAGGCCATAAAAGTGATTGAAGGCCCCACTTCCTCTAAAGTCTTCAGTGCCCAACTCCCACTGGGCCTGAGGAGCCTAAGTCCCTTAGAAGATCAACGCTTGAAAACCTCACTCATTACTCGAGTGCAGAGGCATGTGCTCTCCGCGTGAGAGGCTGTGCAGCTCCATGGCGGATGCCTGGGTCTGCTGTCCTGGAGACCTGGCTTCTCTTTCTAGCGCACCCAGATTCTAAGGCTGGGGCTTTCTTGTCCAGGTCAGGTGGTTCCAGCATTTCCCCAGGAAGTGGCTGGCCCATCGTGTGGCTTGTCCTGGGCTGTGCAATGCTAGGTGCTGGGCGCTGGTCTCTGGCTGCCCTCTGCCCCTCAGGCGGAGATGGTGGAGCTGAATGGTGCAGCTCAGATGCCGAGCAGTGTTTTATTCCTACAGAGATGCATGGGTTCCTAACCCCCCTGCGCACAGTCGCAACACTACAAGCTTTCAAAAGCCCTCACCTTTTCTACATAAGACCATTGTACGGCACTAGTTGAGTCAATTGCTTATTCTTTGGGGTTCCGACCCCCCGTTCTCCCCGTGGGGTGATTGTCACAGCGTCCCAGCAGGGGCGACGTTCTGGCCCATGGTGACGCTAGGCATGAACAGACTGAATGGTTGCTTAGAGCTCCCCCCCAGCAGCTCAAGGGACCCCGATTTAGTATTAGCCCCCCAAAGACTGACTCTCATTTAATGGGGGCTTTTCAACAAGTGTCACCGCATGGGCTTTTTGGGCAATATTTTTAGGGGTGAGTGAGGGACGGGCCCCCCCCAGAATAGTCCAGCTTAGGACTCCCATGGCTAGCCCCACCTCTGACTCTGTCCCCTTTGCAGTGCTGTTTCCCAGCTTCCACTCCAGGCCAGGCTGCAGTGGACACCCCATGGTCCATGGCAACCTGTGCCTGTGCTGGGAAGTGGAACTAGCCAGGCAGCTGTTTTACCCTCTGCCCCATTCCCCCCTTGGGGCAGGAGGAAGCCTGTGTGTGCGTCTCAGAGGCTACTGTATGAAGGCAGAGCTGAGAGAGGCTTCCTGTTTCCTTTCTGAGATTTCACAGAATTTGAAAGCAGCCGCTGCTGTGATCAGGGCCAATGATCTGGGCAGAGACCGTGGGGAGTTTCAGTCCTGACGTTGCTGGCGCCCGTTACAAATACCAACTTCCCCACGTGGAGCGTGTTCACAGGCGGGTGTGTCATGCCACTCGGGACGGCCAGCGCTGCTCCGGGAGTCTTAGCCCAGCGATGGAACCGAGCCCCCCCGAGGCTGCTATATCCCCCCACATCCTCTCAGGCTCTGGTAAGGTGTGATTTACTGGCGCTGACAAGCCTCTGAGCAGTGGCTTTAAGTAGCAAAAGGCTGGTTGCTTTTACCAGCTGGTGGCAGCTTTATATTGCAAAGGTATTTCCCATCCATTGGTGCCCCGACGGGGTGGTTTGGTGTCTTGGCGCGCATACGTGTGCTGGACTCTGTGCCCAGGCAGAGCATGTGCCGTGTAAAATCTGCCCGTCTCAGCTGTGCGTGATGTGCGAGAACTTTACAGATGTTTGCTCAGAGACTCTGGCCTGAATCACTGCTTTATAAAATCATACACAGCGTTATCTGCTTAATGGCATGGCACTTGGAGGGTGAATTTCTTCCTTGTTGCCTCGGGGGCAGAGTGCATGCACGGTGGGGAAGAGGGGGTCTCGCCAATCTTGGTGGGTTTGAGTCAGTGGCACCACCTCCCAGCACGTTTGGGATTGGGGCTGGCACGCAGAACCTCCCGCAGTAGAGCAAGCCCCTGCCCCGGGAAGATGGGTCACGGAGCAGACTGGCTGGGAGGTGGAAGCAATGCAGCTGGGAGTGGGTGTTTCCACCCGCAGGGACTCTGGCACAGCCCCAGTGCAGACTGATGTTGCGGTTCCCCTCGGGCTGCCAGAATACTCGTGGAGCAGAAGGCGGGGCCGTGGCATGTGGCGCTGTCAGCTGGGGGTGCAGGCCTCGGGCAGACCAGGCCAGCGTGCCCTGGGCCCTGGCTTTCCGAGGGAGCTGGCCTGGCTCCAGCAGCAGCGCGCACCTTCATGCGCTGCCACGGTAGCTGCTGCAGCCTGCCGAGGGGAAGGGAGCGGGAGGGGGAAAAGGTTTCAGTGCAGACTGAGGTGGGACGTGGGGCAGGCAGGGGGCAGCTCAGGGCCCTGCTCTCTTTTCCTTTTTGCCTTGGGAGTTTGCCAGGGGTCTACGCTGTGAGCGGGGCTGGCGTGCCATACCCCTGTGGGTGCCTGCCTAGCGGTGCCGTGGTGCCTCTCTTCCCCCTGGTGTCGCCTTCCTCTCCTTATCCGGCGTTTCTCTTCCCTTCCCTCGTCGCTGACTCCTCCACCAGCCCCCTGGCCATGGCACTGGCAGGGCCTCCAAGGCTCGTGTGCCTTTGCCTCCCGCCAGTCCCTCGGGGTGCCATCTGCTCAGCTCCTCGCTGTCCTGTTTCTTCCCTACGTTCACCACTCTCGCCCCTTTGTGTATGTGGCTGCCCCTTGCCATGGATTTCCCTGCCCTTTGGTCCCGCCGCTTCCCATTCTTTGCCGGGAATGTAGGCACCAGCAAAGCAGTGGTTTTGAGTGGCAGTGGCATCTAAGAGGTGGACTTGGGTGCCTATGTCACCCTGTGGTTCAGATCCTAAGTGACTTGACCAAGGTGACATGGGAAGTTGGCGGCAGAGCGGAGAACTGAAACCTGGCTCTCTGGAGTCCAAGGCTAGGGGTCTGGTCACAGGACCACCCTTTCTTTCTTGGTGAGTAGCTTTCACAGACCTTTTGCAAACTTCCCATCAGGTTTTTCTCACCCAATAGTAGGCTGTTTTCTTGTTACTGAAGAGAGCCCCGATCAAGCAAGGCACGCCTATGCCTTGATCACCTGCTTAAAATTAAACAACTTTTGGTGCTGAATGAGCCACAGAAAGGCCACTGAGGTTTTAATTTTTTTCCTCCTTGCCTTTTACATTAGAAATGCACATTGTGTCCATCCCCAGGGTTATGACAGCACCAGCTCCAAGGAAGTGAATCCGTTTACTGGACTTTTATTCATGTTGGTTAAAATGTTGCTTTTGTGTGTAGGTGGTTGACACCTTTTTATTGCCACTCCTGGGAGAGCCGTGCTTTGCGAAGGTCTCAATAGAGCCCCCTTCACTGAGAGCTGAAGAAGCCACCGACCCACCTTCAGAGACACCCTGCTCGTTCCCCAGAAAAACCAGGGAAACCTTGGTTTGCTGAAATTCCTGAAATCGCCAAGGCAAAAAAGAGCCCTTGCGCTCTTTCCTAAAGCCACACCGTCTCATAAAACAAGATTCTGGCCAGCTTTCCATCCTAAGGCAGCAAAGAAGGGCAGAAAGCCAATTTCTTTATTCCTGGCAGGTCCCTCCAAGCCCCGAGACAAACTTCCAAAGATGACAAATTAAAATGCTGATAATATTTTTCCCCTTCCAATCACAGGAACTGCCAGACTGGGTCAGAACCGAGGCTCATCTCGTCCTGTCTGACAGTGGCCAGAATCTGATGTTTCAGAGGAAGGTGGGGGAATTCTGTAGCAGCAGATGTGGGATAATCTGCCCTCCACATTAGGTCTCATCCTGTTCTTTAATAGTTACTAAATGGCTTTAACCTTGTAGCTGCAGGTTTTAGCTCCCTTCCAGTACTCCTGTTTATCATTAGCTAGTCTAATTTTTATCATTAGCTAGTCTAATTCTGGCTATCTCGTTTTCCATAGAAATGTCCATTCCCTTTTTGCATCTTTCTAAATTTTTGGCCTTGATAATGTCCTGTGGCAGTGGGTTCCACAGATTAATTATGTTATATGAAAGAAAAGTACTTCTTTAGCATTATATAGACTTTGATCATGTCCCCTCTTATTCATCTCCTCTTTAAAATAATAGCCCCAATCTCTCTCCACAGGAGAATTCTTTCATTCTCAGTGCCCTGCTCTGAATGCCCCTCTAAGGCTTCTTTGACTGGGTCCATCAGTGATGCTGCGATGAGATGTTTATTACCATGTAAGGGATTATGATGCCTGCCCTGTGAGTTGGCACATCTGAATAAATTAGCACAGAGGCTGATGCTAACAGTCCAAGCTTCTGTCTACACAGCCCTGCCTGGTAACTGAGTTTACAAGACAGGTCAAATGCACTGAAAGGGAGATGGCAGCTCGAGAGTGCTCGTGAAACAGGTCCTGAAAAGTTGGTTGGAATGAGAAAGCAGCTGTTTCATTCTGAAGAATAAATCAGCATCTGCTGGCCACCGAAATTCTTGAACCACTGCATGACATTACTGTATTGTCAGCGTGACTCACATTGCATGAGCCCAGTCAAACAGCAACCGCCCCAAGGGCAAACCACATCTTTTGTTTTGCTTGCTTACTCTTTTATAATTTCCCTCCTTACTGATTCATAAAATTAGTCAGTTGTCATGTGCTGGGGCTTCTCTTGCAAGTCAGCAATAAAATACTTGAGACGAGCATGCGGAGGGCAGTCACCGCCTGGCCACCTGCTCATGGAGGAATGAATGAGGGCTGTGCCAGGCGGTTGAGGCCTGCCTCTGATTGGTGGAACGTTGGGCTTGTGTTGTTTTTCAATCTGAAGTGTTAACTTTTAACTCTCCTGTTTCCAGTAAGCCAGATTGCTAGCCAGCTTCATTCAGTAGAGGAAGTGGTTACCCTGACACCTTACATTCATCACATAAGCAGCATATTAAAAGAGAGTCAAAGATTTATTTGCATTTGAACAGAGGGCTGCTGGATTTCTTGGTTCTTGCTGCACTTCAGTAATAGGCGCGGTCGCACAAACTGCCCAGTGATTGTGGCCAAGTATCCCCCTGCTTTTTAAAATGCATTTTCATTCATAGGACGTGTGGCCCAGCCGCTCTTCCCCATCAAGTTCTCTTTTTCTGCTCGCGGTCGGGCTCAGACGTCCCTGGGCCATCTCCTCTGCAACAGCGACATCTGCTGGGGCAAAGAACACACAGATAGGTGAGGGTTTGGTTTTGTTTCAGGGCAGCATTGGTGACCCTCTCTCCCTCTGCGAGCCGGAGCTGGCCTGAACCCCGGTTCTGATCAACGAGCCGGGCCTACATAATCCACATCTTTCAGAGTGCGGCAAAAGGCCCCTTTCTTTTGCCACACCAAAGCTTCAGGCCAGAGCTCACGGGACTGACGCGCAGGTGCTACAACGCGACCTGGCTTGGTGTGGCAGAGAGGCAATGTCTCCTTGTGCTGGGACACTGAGTTCCAGAACCTCCTCTATGCTCAGAGCTTCCCTCCCAGGACTGGCACCTGAGCTGAGCTTCCAGCTGGTGCTCGGAGCTGCTCCTAGGCCAGGGCACCTGTCCTAGCTCATCCACCTGGAGCCTGGGTAATGTCAGCCTGGGCCCAAGTGATGTGGGGAGGAGGAGCTCTAAGGTTTCCCTTACAGCTGCATTGCAGCACCTGTCACCTCAGCCCTGAGTTAGGTGTCCTGGGAAGCCTCTATGGCATCTGGGGAGTGTCCAGGAAGGCATCCTGAGTGGGGGTGAAGCGTGGAGGAAAGGGGCAGGGCTCAGAGCCAAGATTCACAAAGGGATTTAGGTCCCTGACTGACGGCCTGGAAGGAGGTGTCTCTCTCCACCCCGGATCCTTGGCTGCAAATCCTGTCCCAGTCAGGCATTTAAGCCAGGTCAGCCACTGAGGCAACCCACCCTCTTGCGCCTGAAATCCAGCCCTTCTTTATGAAAAACCAGAGAGTGCGAGAGAGCTCTCTCCTCCCCCAGGATAGCCAACTGCCGGGTGTCCTGGGCACTCATCTAGGCGGGGGCTCATGCAGCTGCCTGACAGCCCGCAGAGCAGTGCCATGAATCAGGTGTGGCACTCGAGGTGCACCCTGGCCGGTGGAGCTGGCAAGGGAAATGGTTCAAGCAAATGAAAGTGAAAACACACATCTGAAGGTCTAAAACTTAATTTAGTGAAGTCACAGTCGTGGTTCATGATGATCCTCCCCCTCTTCCCCCCCCCCCCCCGGTCTCATTTTCAGTCTTTATTGGCCGGCCTAGCCAGGGCCCATCACGTTCCGGAGGAAAGGCACATGATGGCATCTCTCCCTGTTCTTTTGACCCCAAAGGCATGTCTTTGTCTTTCAAGGCTCAGTCTCTGGGATGCAGGAGCCATGTTAATTCTCTCTCCGGAGTGCAAGCGCAGGATAAACCCTGCTGGTTTAACGCAAAGGCTTTGTTTATGGCTTGTGTGTAAATTGTGGCAACCCCCTGCCCCTTTGTCCCAGATGGCTCCGTTTACCACTTTCCCTAGGCTAGGCCATCTGATGTCAAACACGCTCTAGGAAAATCATACAGAGAGAACGCCACAGATGATGTTCACACGTGCGTTGTACAGTGATATTATTAACCAGGCTCTTGTTAGCTTTCACATGGCACCCCACAGAGTGTATTTTGTGCACATGTGATTGTAGTAGTGTGAGAACAGTGGGCCTAGGGTCACACTTAGGGCTCCCACACCCCAGATGAGCTCCCCGACATCCTCATTCCCCTGCCCCTGACCTGACAGGTACCAGGGCTGTGGTGTGCTCTGGGCATGTCTGCGGGCTCAGACCCGGCAGGGACGATAAGCAGGGAAAAGCCTCCTTTGAGAATCCGGCTGGAGCCTGGGCTCGGAGCAGGTCACTGGCTGTGTGGCAGCTGAACACGTGCCAACCAGAGAAACTGAGGGACCCAGATATTGCACATAGGCACCTAAAGAAGCAATTAGGCACTGAAATCTCTTTGTGACTCTGGCCCTTAGACACTGTAGTAGTTAAGGATGAACTTTACTTTCTAATAAAGTATTTAAGTATTAGCCTCTTCTCTCTGGATTTCCCCAGCACCATCGAATATTTGGTTTTTTTCCCTGTGTAGTCAGTCCCTTCTTTGACATTCTCTACCAAGTGTTTTTATGATTGATTGGTGCAGTGGTAGCACCTGGTCACAGATTGTTGTGCTCGGTGCTGTACACTCACAGAACAAAGGGCTTAAGACTTGTCAAGCTGTTTGTAGGCGTCATGGCAACGGAGAGTTAGGAGGCAGGCCTGGAAGTCTGTACTGAGGTGGCTTTGTGGGTGCTTATGGGGAGCTGCCCCAGAGCATGAGGAACAGCCTGGGAGAAAGCACAAAGATGCTTGTTTGAAAATGTAAGAAGCAGGCAGTGGAGGCCAAAACCAGGGGCCAATCGGAGGCGAGATCGACAGAGTGAAAACTTTTGTAGTTCAGTTTAAGTTCTCAGAGGTCTGACAATTTACAGCAGTTGGGGATAGCCCTGCACAAAGCCCTTCATAACCGTGGTGTATTTTTAATTCTTTCTGTTGTTCATTTACTTTTTGCGTTTCATTCAACTTAGGCAGGGCAAACTAGCGCTGGGCAGAAAATGTTTATCAAAACACTTTTCCATCGGAAAATGCCACGGGGACTAAACCAATTTGGTGAAATGAAATCGATTTGTATGAAATTTCATTTAGAAAAACCTGGAAAATGCATTTAGAAAATGTCCCATTTTAAAATGTTCAGAACACAATTGATTTTGTTGTTTCAAAATAACTTTTTGTTTCGACATTTATATGAGAGAGAGGGAGTGAAATAAATGTCAAATTTATCAGAACAAAACATTCTGTTTTGACCCAAAATGGGGGCTCTTTTTATTTCATTTGGTGAAGGAAAAAAAAATTGGCTTTTGGTCCAGATTTGCGACAAATTTTTTTTCAAAATCCCCCAATTCTTTGGTGAGACAGAAAGGCTGTCTTCTGACCAGCTTTAATGAAAATATACTCATCAGTTTCCCTCGCTATGACTCACAGACTAGCAAGATGCTTTCATGGTCAGGCTCCAAAGACAACACCGGAGTCTTGAAAGCCAGACCAGAGCAGTTTCTATTGAAATCTTTTTTTATAAAAATGCCATAAAACTCATCTCTGTTTTGATATTCTTGAACGCCTTTTACAAGTGGGACATACTGGGATTCAATTACCTGGCAGTTTCCATTGAAATAAATCTTGGATGCTGCCAACAGGCATTGTGTAAGAGTCTCGCTTCTAGAATCACAGAAATGTATGTCTGGAAGGCACCACAAAAGGTCATCTTGTGCACCCTCCACACAGAGGCAGGACCAAGTGAACCTAGACCATCCCTGACAGGTGTTTCTTCTCTGTGTTTGTGGTGACAATCTGAAACTTGGATTAAGTCTTATTCTTATTAATCATGTTTCTCCTAGTGCCTACGGACCACCTGAGAACAGAGCCCTGTTGTGCTAGACGCTACAACAGAGTAGCCGACTAGTCAGAGCGGAGTAGCAAATGTCACGTTAGTGGGCCTCCCCCAGTCTTTTATTTAAGGGGGATGGTTTATTTAAGAGAGGATCATCTCAACAGAAGAAAAGAGAGGGGGGCAGCTTGCACTGAGTGGTCCCTTCTGAAAACTGCTGACAAGGAAAAACAGAAGCGTGGCGACACAGGGGAAAACTGAGTTTAGCCAAAAACTAGAGAATGAATGTGTAGAAGACATGCCGAAGATGGAAAGAGAGCACTCCACACCTATGCCAAGTGTTACTGGACAACATTTTGGGGTTCCTAGCAGGATGAGGAGGCAAGGTGAAACTGCAACTGTGTGTGTGAGACAGAGCTAAAAAAAGACTAGCAGAGGATTGCCAATTTGGAAATGTCCTAGAGGCCGTGCTGCAGGACAGAGTGGCTTGTGGTATTAATGAGGAGAGACTTCAAGATGACTGCTGGGAGAGGGAAATTTTACTGGACTGTAGTGAGGCGGTGTGGCCTCTCTCTGATGCAGGAGGAGCCTTTCTACTCAAGAGGGAGGAGCCAGGCCAGCAGGAGAGCGGGACAGGGAATATAAAAGGCAGGGCCTCTAATTCAGTGGAGGGAGAGCTGCTGGAAGAGAAGGACATCTCTCCCTTGGTGCTGGGGATCAAGGCTGACCACCACACCACCGAGGAGATGCCTACTGCCTGGGGCCCAGAGGAGCGGCCGGACACCTGTGACACTGCCAGCTGGGTCTGCCCCTTGCAGTTTACCCCAGGGAGACTGATGGTGACCCTGAGACCCAGGTGTTGTGTGGAAGGGGGAGGTAGAAAGGAGCCCGGGGAACCAGACAATCATCTGGTTGTGTCGCAGCAAGTTGTGGCTAGAACCCTGCCGACCCAATGGCAGAACGCCTCGCCGTGGTCAGGGCCCTGGGCTCTGATGCTGTGGCATCAGGAGGGCCTATATCCCCCTCTCCCGTTGGCACACCACCCCTGGGGTGACAGCCTCACCCAGCCTGTGAAGCCTCCCTGGGCTAAATACTGTTTGCTTGCCCTGCCCTGCCTGAGGGCCATAGGCAATAGGTTGCTACTCGATGGATTAGCTAATTCCCCCTGCCAATAGACGGTGAGTGAGCGAGGTGGTGTGGCCTCCCTCTGACCCAGAGGGGAAGGAGCGACCAACCCCTGCCTCTCCACTGACCCAAAGCAGGAGAATTAGCAGCAGCAATGAAAAACATACGAGATTTGCGTTTAGGATGCAGGGACAATCCAACTGATTCATCTGGTAAAATGCAAAGCATGGGACTTGGGCTCTCGAGGGGTGTTTCCACTGAGGACGAGCTGGTTTTGCATCCATTCGTAAATTTAGAACAGCCCAGTGTCATAAAAGCCTCCGGATTGGTCACTCAGCCAGAAAATGCAACGGTGACCATCGAAAAGCATCTCGAGCCCAGGGGACAGAGCCCAAAAGACGCACAGAGAGGAAAGAAAGCCAGGGGGCCCTTTATCTTGCGGGGGAGGTAGACACCACGTGCTGCTGAGAAGGGACGACCATGGGACCTTACCAAGTAACGGGAGAATCCATATAAATGGAAATAGTTCAGGCTTCAGCGACTGTGATTAATGAACATATCGATCAGCCATGCAAAACGGTACTGAGCCAGTGGGGAGAAGCAGGTGTGACTCTGTGCGCCTGCACCGGAGACCCATCCAGCTGGTAGGTTTTGTGTTTGTGCCTGTGACATATAAAAGCCTGAAGAAAGTTGCATGCAGGAGTGGGGATTGTGTGACTCAGAGAACACCTCGGCCGGACACCAGCAGATGCTTCCCAGGCATGGAAGTAGACTAGACGGGTTTCTCTCCTGCACCAGGGGCAGAGCATGCCCTGCCGGGGCGGCCAGACCAGAGTGAGGGGGAAGAGTTGCCGAGCACAGAGGAGGGGTATAGATGTGGGGCACAAAAGGGATCATCCCCCCCATGCAGACAAGTTAAAGTCCGGAGAGTCACATTGGAGGGCCAGCACCACGACTGTGTCAGGCACTGTGGGCCTCAGACCAAGGCGCCTGGCGTTGCTAAGCAACCACTTCTGTGCTGCAGCCCCAGCCCCATACCACATCCCAGGAGGGAACTGCAGTGAATGCCCCGCCCCTGGCCTCTACCTGCCGACTCCGCAGGGTCAGGTGACTAGCAGAAGACTGCTGATTGGACGCCACTGGGGATAAAGCTTGCTCTTCCAGCCCCACCCCCGTTGTCTGAGCAGCTAGTGGGTGGGGGCTGTCGCTGCTCAGACCCCTGGGGCCAAGTCCCTGTCCGCTCGCCTGGTTCCTGCGGCTTCCCTTCACTCGCTGTTCCTGTTACCAGGCTTGGCTCCTGCTTCCTTCCCCTGACCCCCACGGCTGACCCCATCTTTGACCCTCGACATGACTTCTGACTGGCTCGACCCTTGGTGTGGCTTCGAACCCTGCCTCCGGCTTTTTGATCTTTGGTGTGGTTTCCGACCGTGAGCCCCAACTCCACCCCGGGCTCTGACCCCTCGGTCAGGCAGCCCCATGGTGGGCCCTGACGCTATGGGGGCCAAACGTGAAGAAAGGCCTGGGAAAAGTAACAAAGGGATGTCACCAATGTCTCACACACCAGGAGCCCATGGACCTGGCACGTCTTCGTGCCTGTGAATGGCTGAGGGAGCCTGGGGTCTGCATACACACAGACTTGGTAGGCCCATGCTCAGGGAAAAGGTTTCTAATTGCGGCCGGTGCACATTTAAAAGTGGTTGGACGTGCCTGCGCGGACCTCAGCGACCTTTGCTGTTCCTGTGAGTGGTTCGGCTGGGCCTTCGCCTCACGCAGCCTACCGGTAGTCCTTGTCACGGACCAGGGGCCGCATTTTACAGCCATGGAGTTCTAAGACTTACTGCGCATGAATGGGATTAAACCTATTCAGCAGCCTCGCAGAGAGCTGGGAGGACTTTTAAAGAGGAGCCAAAGAAGATGATGAATGGGAGCTTGGAAATGAAGCTGGCTCAATTGCTTTTGAAATACAGGAGCCCTCCTCAGGCTGCAGCAGGCAGGCCTAGCTGTTGATGGGAAGGAAGGTAAGAACTCATTTGACTTAATCCATCCCAGCAGGGAGGGGGAAGCGTAAAGGACGCAAGCGTTTCAAAAACACAACCATGCCTATCATGCCAGAGAGCTGGGCCTGAAGGACCTAATCTATACCACAAGTTTCACTGCCCGCCAGCCGAGGTGGCCCCAAGGTACTGTCCTAGAGCAAAGTGGGCCTTTGTCTTTTGAAGTCCCTTTCAGTGACGGTTCAGTCATAAGACACCATCAGGATCGTGTCTGCTTGCGGAGTGACGTGCAAGCACCAGAGCCTTTGCCCTTGGCTGATGACCCTCCAGAGGTGCTGAGGACCACATTCTGCCAGGAAGGCCCAAGTCCAGGGCCTCTGCAGAATTACTGGGCCAGGAGATTGGGGGAAGTGGGTTTCTGCCCTTAGAGGTGGCCCTGGTTGCCATGGAGAAGTGCTAGCCTGATCCTGAGAGAGAAAGAAGAGCCCTTAGTTATTGTAGTTATTAAAGACTACATCCAGGCTGTGGAGTAAGAGGGGATGGATGTAGCTAGCTGGGCATCAAATGGTTAACCAGGTTAACCAGAGTTTTAAGGGACTCAGCCATGTCCGCCCCCCCCCTCGTTTCCTGGTTAGTCAGTGAGGGTTTTGCCCCCTCTCTGTTGTGATGCAGCTAAATCAAGCAGCGCGTTCCCAGCCTGCAGAGTGGGGAGTAAATAGCCTTTTTTGTGTGGCACTGAGCAGTTCCTTTACAAAAACCACCGGGTGAAGGCTGCTTATGTTTTGCCTCTGTTACCTCCTAGAACCTGAGAGGCTGATGTCATGGGCCCCGACTGTCTGCCTTACAGAGCACAGACTGAGCGCCCTTAACTTTTTGGGCCTAGCTGGAGACAGCAAAGCAACCCAGGGAACTAATTCCAGAGGCTAGGAAGCTTTGTGGCAGGATCTCTGGATTGCCTCATAGGACAGCAGAGGTCACTACAGGATGAGTGGAGAGTGCAGCAGAATGAGAGTAAGAGTGGCTGGAGCAAGACCGTGGAGATTTGTGGAAACAGGCGGTGGAGTTTTCAAACATGCTAAGCGTTGGCCTCACCACTGTTCCCGTTCCAGCAAGTGACTGGGAGATTTACCGCTCTTTCACTGGGAGCGGAGATGGACCAGTGCTGAGCTTGTCTGAAAATCCCACCTAACGAGGGTAATTTGGAATGAGATGCTGTGGTGACTGGGGAGCCACTGGAGCTGGTGGAGGATGAGGGTGACATGATTTAATTTCTGTGCATGTATGAGGAGATGGGGAATAGTTGCAGCCTTCAGGCAATCAGAGCCAGAGGCTGGGGACTGAAGTCAGCCCAGTTCAAACAGGGAATAAATTGCAGTTTTCTAAGAGTGAAGATAATCAGCTAATGGTGCGCTGTGCCTAGGGATGTGGTGGCTTAATCACGTACAGTCTTTAAATCAAGGCTGGCTGTCTCTCTGCAAGGCACCCTCTAGTCAGACAGAAGATACTGAGCTCAGTGTGGGACTCTCTGGCCTGAGTTATTCTGGAGGTCAGGTCAGAGGATCCTTCTGACTCTATTAAATAAATGCAAATACATATGAAACTAGGGCCTTTGTTGCGGCGTTATAAAAGTTAGTTCATGGACCAGGCACAGTTAGAATAACTTTTGTAAGCGGGAATGCACACTGATAATGTACGAGTTCAAACAAACTTCTCATGACTTGGAGTGAAATGTCTAGGGCTGGAAACATTTCCCTGACACCCGTTTGCCTGAGCTTCTGCCGTCTTGTCTTATTGTGCTGAGATGCGTCATACGTATCAGCGCAATCTAGTGTGCAGAGAACATAGAATTTAGTTTGTTTGTTTTTTCCGGTCTGGAAGGAGAACCAATCTTTCAGGGCAGCCTGATATCTGTATCTGCGCTGAGGACCTGATCATTAAAATATTTAAAGGGAGAGTGAAAGTGATCGCTATAGAAAGGTTGCCTAACACTTTCCAATATAAAAATTCTTCAGGCCATTTACTGAAGCACTCTAAAACCTCTATGGCTTGCAACAGGACTTTGAAATGAGGCAAGAGAATATTCCAGGGTTCAAGAAAGTGTCTGTGAAAGGCCCCAGGAAAATCCTTGCTGATTTGGCTGAGTCGTGCAGTATTGAAAATCACCACTGCCTGCTTGTATTTGCTCAGAGCAGCATGTTCCTAGCGTGCTGCTGGTACCCCTGACTGTTCCATTAGCAACGCCTGTGTTCCACCCTTGCTTCAGTCTGCCCCACACCAGAGCTGCTTCAGACAGGACATAGGTGGAATGGCTCCTTCCACTACAGGTCTACCATGCTGAAATACCCTTTGGCCGAGGGGGTGGTGCCCTGAGCAGGGAATCGGGAGAATGTGTTCTAGAATGACATATTCTACTGGCCCATGTTGTCAATAATGCTGTGTCCTTCATAACCTGTTTTGTTTGGTGCAGGTGTGCCTTCGCTGCAGCATTAACGTGTGTGATTGGCCACCAGGTTGGCCTAGCCTGGGAATTAGCAGCTGCATTGCTGTGCCCCCACTGGCGCTGCATTTGCCCGTGTGTCGCTGGGCTGTCGGGCAACATGTCTCCAGGTTCTCCATGCTGCATGGTGAGCTGAGCCGCTCTGGGGTCCCTTTGGAATTAATTCTGGGACAACTTGTCTGTCCCTCCAGGCCCCCCAGGGGGAATGGTGAGCAGCCATTTGAGTACCATCAGCACTGGAGTGGCTTAGCCTAAGTCCTCACTGCAAAGAGGGAAGGTGCCAGCCCCGGTGAAAACTTCACCTGGCTTTTAGCCTACTGCCTCAGATGACCCACGCTGGAGGCACTGCCAGACTCTGGTAGATGGTTTCTAGGTGTGGATGAGAGGGGAGGGGCAGCATCTCAGCGAGAGCCTAGGTTAATGCCGCCGTTAATGCTTAATGGTCTGTGGGAATGTTGGATGGGATGGGAACTGAGTTAC